>JAYMTF010000256.1:0-42394 GCA_036897485.1 Pelargonium nanum
ATATATCTGATCTATTTTTATAGTATATGTTACTGTTGCACATTCTTCAATTTATGAAAGTGTGTGGTATTTTTCTGCAAATTTACTCATTTGGTATTGAAAACACTAAAATTGGATGCCCTACATTGCATGTTACCATCATTTTCACCCAAAATAGTGCTATAACAAGTAATAGACAAGTGTTATTATGAATTACTGTTGCGACCGATAATATTATTAAAAAAAATTAATGTTACGTCGTTGTTGTTATGAGTCACGTTGATGACAAAAAAAAATATTTATTAACAAATGTACTATATATGAATCCTCTACATAGTATCAAAGGACACATTTGCATATGAATTGATATTAATTTGCGTCATTTTTTTTATAGCTGATTTGCGTTATCCATTAATAGCTATGCACGACTATGTGAGAACTAATTGACTAAAAATATGACACAAGCAATTTTGTAGGAAAAAAAAAGACTCCATTTCTAATTTGTTAAACAACAATCAAATTTAAAATCAACTTTAGCAAATAGCTAATGACATTATAGATAATACCCAAACCTTAATCTTATAAAATAAATAAAACGAAATTACTGAAATCACAAAATGTATATGGAAACAATGAAATAATCAAAACTCCCTCCAAACGGTATCAAAATGACCCATAATGACGCATGTCATGATTATGATATATGGATTTTGACCGCGTGGCCGTATTTAGTCACAGTTCGTTCCAATCACATGAGTATGCTTGTGTGTACGTATATATTCTAAGTTTAAATTCCACTTATCTCTAAGATAAGTCCAACATGATAATTAATTACTGAGTTGTAGGCTTATAATTGAAACATCTTGCATAAAGAAATATGACACTTATCTAAATAATTGGTGAATACTCAAAGAAACATGCATGCATATTTATTGTTCAATGTTTGTGATGGATGAGATCATTCCCTAACTAAACAAATTAGAGAGAATCAATAGGTTGAAAATTGGGGATGAAAATGCTTTAGTGGGTCACTTATGCTCTTATTTTTTAGTTTGTTCATAGAAAAGTTTGATTTGAGACTGATATAAAATGACATTTATGATTAGATTAGATGCTAACTTTGATTAGGATTCTCCTTGGATTTTTCTAAAATATTGAATAGACAGAAGAAGAGTGGGATAATTTATTTGGTTTTAATTATTGGAAGTTCATTCATCCAAAATTATGAGGGTCTATATCACATCAGAACAAAAATCCAGGTTTAACTCATGTTCCAACGTAGATTAGTGAGATTGTTATATAAATTAAATCTCAATTATATCAAGCAAAAATTAGGTTTAACCTTGTACACAATTACTAAATTTAAATTTAATGGGTATCATCTATTACTAGTAAAATCGACCAAATCGAATTTATGGTCAAAGCAACCATGTAGGAGAATATGAGAATGAACAATATTTAATTGATATTTGTGTGATACAAATATTAATCGGTATCCCAAATAAGAGCACTTAGATTTGTTAAGTGTCAATGCTGCATGTTTGCATGTTGAGATTGTTTGAAAGATGTTTTGAAAATTTGATAATTTTAAGAAAATTTATTTCATATTTGTTTTGAGATGTAATTTAGATAATAAGCTATAAATAATTATTGTGCAAGTCATTTGCTTTTTAACCTGTACTTGTTGTTTTTATGTTTAAGTGAAGAAATTAGATTTTCTTCTTTCACGCTATCCTCATACCATCGTTTATAATATGAGTTACGTCATTGTCTCTATTAACAATTCAATTTTATATTCTGTTTGATTCCTAAAACGTTGTGATCAAATCGTTATAAAATACTAAAAATGTGTAGAGTACATGACCTCTATTTTCCTAAAAAAATCTCACCGACAACTCATTCACTCTTGACTTAGAGTTGGAGAGAAAGCTATAGTAAATTTTGTGTTTGTCTCATACTTTTTTTATTTTCACCTCTTGAATTGACAATGAAAACACAAACAAAAAGCTAGAGTAACTGAGAGTCGATCTATTATAGGGTCCACTTTTATATATGGATTTGTGCTGTTGCATTTGTACTATGAAATGAAATAAGTAAAGATGTTACCTTGTAAGTTGTCAAAAAATCTAAGGTATCCTGTGGGAGGGACTCATGTGATTCATTCCACTACTAGGATTCATAACCATCAAAGGTCCCTATTTTGGAGGGCACAGGGTTGCAAACATTGTATTTTACCCCCCGAGTGTCAGGTTGAGTGAAAGTGGTTCTAATAATTTAAGTGAAAAAATTCGACTACGAACGTTTTTAATTATAAATGAAGCATTACGATTCAGCATACATTTTGATTTCTTGATACATTGCATATGACACATAATCAACTTGCATATTCAAATCATCCAACGTAACCAGCAACATGACATACGAATGAAAAACTACCTTGATCAATATCTCTACTCAGCGCTATACTATCACTAATTACCAAACCAACACTTCTCATTCTTGGCTTATTATCGCGAATAGTTGGAATGATTGATAATACATCCGACTCAATCGCAACTATCCTTCGAGTTATATTTTTATCCGACTCAGAACTTCCCAAATGGCCATTGCATCAGCCTCATTAGCGGTCCATTAAATTTAGATCAAATTAAATTATTTATTGAGTACAAAATCATTAGATACATGGCACCTAAACTTTGAATTCTTGTGGAGTCCACTTAAATTTTATTTTAAGAAATTAGATTTGAGTACTATGCACGTAAATAAATTACAAAACATTTATATTAAATTTACTGAATCAAGACATGTTGGACCAAGTGGTTAATACATTTTGGATTCCCTCTGAGGTCTCGAGTTCGAGCCTCCTTGTCGACGGTGTGGGGTGGGATTTGTGGGGTGGGGTCTAGGGTGACGCTCTTTTTGGGGAGTAAGAAACATTGTTACTTCGAGTATGATGTCCCGTTGCTGATATAAAATAATTACAGGAAAAATATGAAGATTGAAGAAAGGGCAGTCCAATTCCAATCGGTCAAGTACTAGATGATTGATTAGTATAGGTACTTAATGGGCTAGTCCAGGCCCACATTATAAGGTAGCCAGTCTATTTATATTATATGGTACAACTTGGGTACATTGTTGGGCCAGTTCCTCATGCAAATTGGTTGGCCCATCTCCATCTAAATAATTGTATAAAAAGTGAAGGTTTTGATTTGAATAAAATTGGGAAAATCAAATATAGGACAATTCGAATTTCATGTTGATAAAAAGTTATTCGATCCGAAAAGATAATGGATCGGATCAAACAAAATTTGGATTATAGTGTTAAAAGAGCAAATTCGTGTGAACTTAAGTATGTTTTTATAAGATAAATTCGATATGATCCAAAACTGATTAGATCAATTTTTACGTGAATTATTCATCTAATTTTTTTTATATAGAAATTTGGAAACTTTTTAGTAGTAATAATTTACTGATAATCATGCAATTACGAATTTGATCTCCAAATGGGACCAATGATATATGGAATCAATCATTTTCCCAATATAATTACAAAATAATATATTTCAAAACCTCCACCAAATTATTGCTTTTTTTATTTATAAGAAATTATTGTTATTTTAATTCCCAAATTAAGCGTCACCGTTGCCTTTTTATTTATTTAATTTTTTATTTCTTACAATTCTCTACTAAATCCATAATGTCATAATCATGAGCCACGTGTCATACATCGAAGACAACTACATTACATAGTATTTTATATTAAATTCCAATAATGTCCTCGCAAGAAGGTCTCTCAAATAGTATCATATTGGTTTTGCCTCAAAATTTTCCTCTATTTTCTCGAATCTTCACTGAGCTCCATTACTGTTGGCTCTACCAGAGATTCCAAGCCCAGACGCTTTTTCCACATACTCACAGCACCGAGTCGCATGAAATGGTACGGTCTCTTCCCAATCTTTTTATTTTATTTTATTAATTTTTTTATATGGGCTTTGATTATTCATAATTATTATTAGCTTTTTTTGTTGCCTCTGATTTGTTATTGCATTGTTAATATCTGAAAGCTACACGGGTTTGAATCTGTTTGTGATGTCGATGGTTTTTTTTTGCTCAAAGTTGGTATTTTTATGAGTGTGGTTGTTGTATTTTATTTGGGTTTTTGTTGGTTTTTAGCTTTGTGAGTTCAACATAAGGGTAAGTTCTGAGTTCAGTGTGAGTGTTGAAAGTTAGAGAGAATTTGGTTATAGTTTGGGAATAGACTCATTGAAATTTTGATTGCATTGATGGATTGATGGGTTTATGTGGGATTTAATTGTAATATAGCTTTATTGTAGCATTAGAACTCATGAGTGTGGGAGATTTTGTTGTGGGAACTTTGGCTTTGAAGCATTGACAAAGCAATTTGGATTGTTGGTAACTGCATTAACTTAATTTGAATTGAATTTTTGAGATGATTTTGTTGCATTCATTCGGTACGTGTAAAGGCAGTGGGATCTTTGGAAGAAACTCGGGTAGATTTAGGAATCTGTGTACGAGCAATTTATTATATGAATTACGAGTATGTGATTGATTATACTGGACAAGGTGGATGTGTTTTGTTAGGTCTCCTGGTTTTATGTTAATACTTTGTTGGGAGGGACAGAACTAGCCATTATTGAGAAAGGTTTTAAATTTCTGAAGCATTTGCATACTTTATTGCATATAACTCCGGACAATCTCTCGTTGGTTGGTGCGCTGGAACGATGTTCTTATTATTTTTCGAGACACATATGTTTCCTGCTATGCCAATGGTTTTACGATTGGTCTTTTACTTTACAAATTACAGAGTACTGACTAAAGGGGGATGGTTTTCAGATCCAATGACAATGGAAACTAATGGTAGTAATCCTAGTTCCAACGACCACGAAAATCAGCCTTCAGGGAATGCCACTAGCGCCAATAATAAAATTGTCAGCAATGAAAAGTCCAATGAGAAAGACGTCTTTGTTAATCATGGTATGCTCTTATTTAAAACTACAGCTTGTCTGCCAGGCGAACATCGTAAATCGTATTAATAGTAAAACAATAACTTGTTCCAATGGAACCTATTCTACGTTATGAACCCCCTAACATGCGCCCTTACTTTTTCCTTTCCTGTCTATATTCCCAAATCACTAATCTTTAATTGTTTTGTGTTACCGAAAACATTCACAATTTTTTGTGGGGAACCTATTATTTGGGTAGCCTGAATTATGTAATTTTGCAATTAAATTTAAATTATGACAATATTGGAATCAAGATAGCACAAAGTCATGGTTTTGTGACGCACACTGAGTTAAATTTTCCACAAGTTATGACTTTAGCTTACTCCTTCGGCCCTCTCCAATGAGCGTAATGTTATACATTTACTAACATTTTGCTAAACAGTAGTTGAGCAATCTTTTTTATGCCTTTTTAAATGAAATAGTGTTTTTTTGAGAATGATGTGGATTACTTTTTTATGCAGCGGAGATAGCTTGGCATGAGAGAAGGAAAGAGTGGGTTGGGGATGATTCTAAAAAGTTGCGAATAATGTCACGAGAACCAATTATGAGGTACTTCTTAAGTTTATGTACTTTTATTAGCATGGTTTTGATGCTGATGACAGCATTGGTTCTGTTGTTCACTGCCAATATTTTAATTCTTCAATTCAACTTTGGTCCCATTTGGCTAAAAAAAAAGAACTATAGTCCCTACATAATTGACAGCCAATAAACTTGAGGAATCTTGAAGTTTTGTGTGTATTTATGTGAATATATCTAGATGACTTTTATTACACCATGTGTATTTTTCTTCACCGTGATTGCGATGGTTACTTGAAGCAAATATGACCTGGAAAAAAAAAGTTGCTCCTTATGATTCGAGTTGATGGAGGAATAATTCTGAAAATGGAAAAACATTGGAATTAATAAAAAACTTCAGGTTGAACAAATGAGATGGGTTCTTGAGAAGCTAACTATTATCTTATTGAGACGATCATCATAGATCGTTATCATTAGAACCCATATTGTCTGTGATCTATTGGAAAATTAGCATCAAAGTTGCGAGCATTCCATTTTGCATTACCTTTGTGATGCTTATAGACCTCTCTGAAAAATCAGTGGACCCTGTTTAGAGCCAAGAGCTCAAGTTCTTGAAAGTATATTTCATATTAGTGTAATCTGAAGAGTTATTGGATTAGACTTTCTTCTTGACTAGGGCTCTGGGTTACCTTTTTCTATGCACAGTTTGCCCTGAAATGTAGATTTTAAAAAAAAATTATTTTAACCCTTTTTTTTTAGTTTCGTGGAATTGAAACAGAATAGATTCTCACTTATTTGATTTGATATTCTTTTGGAGAATAATGGTGAAATCGTCTTTCGCAGTTGGACAACGACTTATGAGGATTTGCTTTTGTCTTCTGAACCATTTTACAAGCCTATACCATTAGCTGTAAGCTCTCTTAAATTGTTACATGGTCTCGTGACTTTTGAGCAATGCCGATGACAATGTAATCGCTTGTTCAATTTTGCAGGAAATGGTGGATTTTCTGGTCGACATTTGGCAAGATGAAGGCCTCTACGACTAGAAACTCGGGATTTCTTGTGAGCGGTTAGAATCTTGCACTGTTTTCTTTATGCAAATTGTTGAAAACGAAGCTAAGTCCACTGATTATATAGAATTTTATCAACCATACATTGAGTTACTCTGAACAAGAATCATTCGGTGTTATTTTTAGCTTAAAGTTAAGTGGTTTCTGGAGAAAATGTGATTCTCATTGTAGGTTTTATACTTTTATCCGCTACTAGACATTGACACATGTAACTGATTGGTTTCTGGTTTATGAGTACTAAAACAATATGAATCTATGTTCAGTCTTGGATATTTATGTCTCTTTCCATCTTCAAGAAGTGCAAAACATTGGTTGAACTCGAATCTAACTTTCATTCGCATTGCAGAATTCATGTAACGGGACTTACCTTGATCCATGCATGATTTAATATTCTTCGTACAAATTATATTATGTTCTAATGTATGTAATATTGCAAAGAGCTCTCAACATACTCCAACAAGTGCGTATGAGAGCAAGAACGAACAAAATAACGTATGTTCTCAGTTTTAAAATTGATTTCTTCTTCGTAAAACTTCCATGAGTTGGTCGCATAAGCATTTTGTAACATGTCACACAGGTTAGTTTGTCCTCAGTATTTCATAATTTTCATGCAAAATACTTGTGCATCTTTGAGATTCTCGCAACTAGTAATTTGAATTCGAATCTACGAGCATTTGAAGTTCAATACGACTGAAATTCGATTCGGATTGAGTAGGACAAATTCGTTTATTTTGACTAAAGTTTGAAGTTTATTTGTTTCAATTTGAACTTTTTCCATTTTAGTTTCAGATTTCTCTTTACAAATTTGTATACGAACCGATTCAAAATTCAAATGGCCTCCGTCCATTCAATGGAAGACATCAATGTTTAAAAATGCTCAACACAAATCTTGACTTATGTGTAAGAGCCTCAAAATGACATGTTAAAGTGATCATGAACAACAATAATTAAAAATAGTCAAAACTAAACAACATTGATCGAATACATATAACGTTAACCAACAATTGTTTACAGTTTATGTTAACGTAAAATATGTCACTCTTCATTTAAACTAAAATGACGATTTAGATTGCAACACAAGCGCAAGAAAAAGAAAACGTTGTTTGTGCTCAAGATCTATGTAAAGTCATCTGAGCTAAAAATAGAACTATTGATAGCTTTGAAAATTGGAGGGTATTTTTGGGTTAGTGATGGGCTGCTGGTCAAAGTCAACGGTGGCTTTGACTATTGACCTTGACATTTTGGTAGTTTCTAAGCGTCGGGTTGGGGATTCTAAAATCAACAATTATCTTTTTGGCCCTTTATGTTTAGCTATATTCATTTTTGTTCTAAGAAGGTACAACTTTTTTTTTTTCTAAGTATCTAATGCTTCAAATATAATTAAATAGGAGAGAAAATAGAAATAAGAAAAGAAAAAAAATGAAAAAGTGAAAAAAGTGAATTAGATGACACGATTTGCTTATGAGCAGTTCGACACAATCCGTTTATGAGGAGGTCTACGCGACTTGTTTATGAGCGGATCGACATGACTTGACATAACTAATCAACTTAAATATTGGATTCAAAATTACACGATCCGACTTGTTTAAACATGATATTAACCAAACACGACTTGATATATTCGACTCATTTAACTTTTTACACGATATGTCTATTTCACATTTTAACCCTTATATTAGTCGGATTATACGGATTAGACACGAACACAACTAGATTACTATTGAGTTGCTCAACTTAATTCCGATTAAACTAAATCCAAACCTACTCAAATTCGTAGTGTGTCAGGGTTACGACCCAAATTGCCAACACTCTAATTAGGGGTGACAATTCTTGTTCACAAGTTGCGTTGAAAGTTTAGTATTTTGTTAAACAGGTCAACCCGAATCCGATAGTTTATCAAATCGGTTTGTTCACGTGTTCTGATCTACATAACCCATTTAACTTATATGAGTCATTTCTTATCGAATATGTTTGAAAAATTATATTTATTCTATAAATAGTTTATGATCCGTTCAATTAAACGAGTTAGATAAATAAAACATATTCGACACTAACACGATTGAATTACTAAACAAATTGACACAAATCCGATACAAAATCAGACATGTTAAAGTCAAATCTACTTAAATGTGTGTCATCACGATGACCCCAATTAATAGTCCCAACTGTGTTAAACCTTAACATGTTTGCACATATCATATAAAATCCATATATAAAAACAAAAACAAAACAATAATAATAATGCAAAGAAATAATACTGAAATCCATAGCATATAGACAAGAGAAGGAAAGAAACAATTTTTTCTCTCGTTTCTTAGATAAACAATCTGTGGCATCCAATAAATTTTCCATCCCGTTTCGTTTTCTCGGGAAAATTATTTTGCTATTTGATTCTCCAGCGAATCAAAATCAGTTGATAAATAGTTCTTTCTCCACAGTGTTGCTGTGCAGAGCTTGCAAGCTTTCTCTTCCAAATCTTTCTGATTCGTAGAGGCCGAGTCACAGTTCAGAGGTCAATTTCACTTTATTTTCTGAATACCCATTTGCTTAATTTGTCTAAAAAATCTCAAATTTTGGGAACCCATTTGCTTAATTTACAGGATTGCACCAATCTATGGAGATTTAAATCCATGAGCTTATTTATCATTTTGTTTATTATGTGTCAGAGTCAATGGAGATCGATAAAGCAATCAGAGAAAGTGATGATCGAAGGCTCAAAACCAAATACGATAACGCCATCTATGTGATTAGAAGAGCTCTTGCTCTTTACTCGTGAGTGATTTCCTATTTTCTCTTCTGTTTGTGCTCTTTTGATTGTTTTTTAGTTTTTGGTGTATATTGTGAATAGGGTTTTGATTGGAAATTTGGAATTAGCATTCTGTTTGTTTGCATAGAATACTGAATTTCAGATGTTGTATTTGTTCTGAGAAAGGGAGGATTTAGTTGTATTAGGTTCAGTTATTAGCATTTTTAATTGTTGATTCTCTCACTTAATGGCACATTTAGATTTCCTTGATGGTTAAATGTGTATCGAGAAATTAAGGACAAAAGGAAATCGGCAGATATGGATCTGCTGAAGTGTTTTAGTTAAGATTAGTTGATTTGAATCTTAACAGTTGTTGGCTTTGTTCGTGATCGTCACTGCCTTTTTGGCTTGTTGCTATCCCTGCTAAGATTCTTTTAACGATTTGCCACGTGTAGCTCATCTTTGAATCGGTTTTGCATTTTCCCTAGAATAGGTTGTTGTGATTTATGTGGATAAATTGTGTACCAAAATCCCATTTGAAGGCTGAATCAGCATGGTAGAGTTTCCGGTTTCTCTGCCCACCTTGTGGATGCAGACTATCTTAACACTTTAAAAGGGTTATAGTTGTTATATTGGTTGAGTTTGACTAGAAGATGAAAATTGAGTGATACTATTCTTCCCGACATTCCATTTGTTAATACTCGTGCAATACAAGTGAAGTTGGTAACAAAGTTGTAAATTTGTGACACACATAGATCATTATTTCCTTGAAACCGTTACTCTGCAAAAAATTGCATGAATATCAACTGAACATTTAACAGTTTTTTATTATATCTATTTAAACCGACTTCGTGACTTCCCTTAGCCTGAGGTACATGTTTATGGTTTCCGTTTTCTTGATCACCCTCTTTTCTGATGGTCTAGGCCTCTAGGGTGGCTAAAGGAAACAATCCTTTACCAACTTCAACGAAACTTTCCTTGCTCAGCTGACATACTTATCAAGAACATAGTTGGCAAATTCAAAGTTCAGATCTTCTTTCGTTATAAATAGTAAACAATTTTTTTGTTAATTCATGTTAGGGATGTGAGGACGTGACTTCTTAGACCCTAAAGTATGTCACTTTTCTTCCCTGCCTCCAAAAATTAAGAATATGTTTAGAAGCTTGCACGTGTTTCCTTTTATTGACCCTTAATTATTGGCCGAAAGTTGAATCAATATTATTGACTGTGATCATGTAGACTTCTTATCATTGTTGTCGGAGATAAGACTAATCGTCATATAACTTGTTTCCTTTTCTGGTCAATTTGAGCACTAGAAAAGGTTAATTAATTGGACATATCCTTTTGGTCATTTATGTGCTCCAGCTAAGTTTTAACTTGGTACTTAGGTGGTTGAGTTGGCTGGAAATGAGATGGATTATATTAAAGTTGAGTGTTAAGAACTCACCTAGGTGGAAAGAAACGATAATTAATTGCAGGAAGATGACGTATGCCGTGACTATTTATGTTACAGGAAAAACAATTGAAACATACCAGATAATATTTTTATAATGACACATGATATCCATTTTGTTTGCTCCTTGTCTTCAGTTAAGAAGTTGTCATAATGTGTTATATTTAGAGGGTAAGACTGGTTTCTTGAAGGAATCATATGTTAGTTCCCATCCAAGAAGAGGATGATTTAAGCTCCACTAATCAGTGCCTACCTAATATATCTTAGGAAGAGGAGGGTTCATTGTCGATCACTTGATAATTTCCATTCTGTGCAGAACAACTTGTACTCAAGTAGTTTCAGAACCACGTGTTAGATTTTTGGTTTGTTAACATGATTGGTTTTAAAACTAAAAGCAATATTACATGTCTTATATGAAATTTAGTACTGCTTTTGTTATGACTTAACTATTTGCATATTGCAATAAAGAATAATAACATTTGCTAAACTTTCTAAATAGGTCTGTTTACTCTTTTCGTTGAGCCGTGTCATGATCACACTTTTATTTATTTATAATCCAACGGAAGTGTACTGATTTTGCAAATTCTTTATTTGTTATAACAGAATTGAGGAGGTTGCTTTCAGCTTCAATGGAGGAAAGGATTCAACTGTAGGTTTCCACATGTGTTTTCTTTTTGTAATTTCTCAGTAATCCTTTGCTATTTTGATATTGACAATGAACTTGGAATCAGGTTTTATTTCACCTACTTAGGGCTGGCTACTTCTTGCATAAAGAGGAGCAAAGTTGTTCTAATGGGAGTTTAACAGATTTTCCAATTCGAACTATATACTTTGAGAGCCCTTCTGCTTTTACTGAAATAAACTCATTTACTTACGATATAGCCAACACGTAAGAAAATATCCCTTCCTTACTTTTGCCTTTCTATATTTTTGTTTATGCAGGGTGGTAAGAAACTCTAATTACTGATTGATTTATTCCTATTTGAGCAGATATGGTATGCAAATGGATATAATTCGCTTAGATTTCAAAGCTGGTTTGGAAGCGTTACTGAAGGCTAAGCCAATCAGAGCCATATTCCTTGGTGTTCGCATTGGTGACCCTACTGCGGTATCTTTATTTATTTTTTGCTATTTCTCAATATGGTTGTGTCTTTGCTACATATTTTTCTACCTTATAGAATATCTTCAATTCTTCTTTGGCATTCTGGTGGAACGACTGGAAACAAAAGTTCATTACCGATATATCATCTCTGATTTGCAGGTAGGCCAAGAACAGTTCTCTCCTAGCTCACCCGGATGGCCACCTTTCATGAGAGTGAATCCCATCTTAGATTGGTCATACAGGTATGTTTGTGTTCCATAATGTGTCTCCGCTTGCAATTTTCAGTTTAGCAAATGGAATGGTGCCTCTTTATTGTAGAGTTCTCCTTCAGTTGCCTTGTAGATTAAGAAAAGGAGTCTGACTATCAAAGTATTGACATTTTTTGTTCTTCGTCAGTTGCGTGTGCAACATAAACAGATTGGTCTGTTTCTTAATACAAATAGTTTATTTTTTTACTTTATGTATCGCCCCAATCATTGCTTTGCACTAAAACTAGAGAACATGGTCTTAGACATAGGTAAGCCAAGTTCATTTTATCTTTACCTCCAAGGACTAAGGAGCAAATTGGTTTTACCACTGTTGCATGAGTAATCTCTATTTTTTTTAGAGTTGTTCTTGTGTTATTATCTAAAAAAATAACTCCACAATGCTAGTTAATTTATTTTTTTCGTTTTTTTATTTATTGTTATAAATACTTTCGCTGTCATCTTTCGTCGCATCTGTCGTGACGACTCGATAATCAGTTTAGTGGGTCAGTCTGAATGCTATTCGCTACCCACTAAGTATCGTGCCAAGTTTGATGCCACATTATTGCTTGGGAATATTTCATTATTATGATAATTTTGTTTGGGAATGTGAATTATTTTACACTTTGAAGTTTGGATATGATATTGTTTTACTTGTCTAATCTTAATTGAGTGTCTTGACATTCTTGTATTTTTTCAACAGAGATGTCTGGGCATTCCTTCTAACTTGTAAGGTCCAGTACTGTAGCCTTTATGATAAAGGGTAATAATACTTTCTTTACATGGATTGTAAACCATTTCACTGCTCAACTTACTCGGCAAAGGCTTTGCACCGTCTTTGCTTTTCCTGATGCAAATACATACCACATCCAGTTGGACTCAAACTGAGGTTCTTTTGTCATTGGACGATTTTGATTTAATATCTTTTGATTTTGGATTAACACAGTTACACTTCGATCGGGAGCATATACGACACAGTTCCAAATGCATTATTGTCCATACGCAATGCCTCCGCAAGCGAAGAAAAATTTAAGCCAGCATATTTGCTTTCAGATGGGAGGTTAGAAAGAGCTGGGAGAGTAAAAAAGATGTCTACTCCAGTTGTTAGCAATGGCCTAGACAGTGTTGGTTCAAATAAAAACAGCATCCTCTCAGGCTCAGTCATCGCTGTTGGGGATGAGATTCTGTAAGTCCCTTGTTAATATTACACAGCTTTAGGTAGTTAGTATTTCAAAAACATTCTTCCATCTTAATCAAATTATCATGCTTTTGTTGGACTATCATTCTGTACAATTTCATTAGCTCTCTCCCTTACCCAAAAGATAAAAAAAACGTTTATTGTTTTCAATGAGCTGTTCTTTTTCGTATTTACTGTAGGTCAACGACCCTTTTCTTTATCATTATGCGTTCTCTTTTTATTATTCCGCAGCATTCTTTTGTTATGTTGGAATTGGGTAAGACACTTTTGAGTCAACATTCCATTACGTCAAGATTACAGTTACAGGCACTAGTCGTCTGAGTTAGTTATTTCACTAAAAAAAATACTCATTGCTGAAGTTTCTCGTATTTTTTTATCTGTTCCATAGCTCAGGTTTGGCACTGTTGAGGATCAATTGGGACATTCTTTATGTAGAAAGCTCCATTCGATTGGTTGGTCAGTAACACAAACTGCTGTAGTCCGAAATGACGTAAGTTATTATTTATGAAATTCAGCTTGGTGAAAATCTAACAGTATAATACCACCGTGTCCTATATACATATCAGATTGAGACCTGCTGTTGATGAGTGTTAAATGATGCATGGAGTTACATGGGTCTGCATATAATGACATCACCTCACATTTCTGTTGAACCAGGTAGATTCAGTGGCTGAAGAAGTTGAACGACGCAAATCTACTAATGATATGGTGAAAATCCTTCAAATATGTTTAAGAGCTTATGTAGTGATGAGATGAAATGAATAAAGGATTTCCTTTCCTGTGATTTATTTTATTCTTCATTGCATCCTGGTAGGTTTTCATATATGGAGGAGTAGGACCTTTGCATTCAGATGTCACTTTAGCAGGTGTTGCAAAGGCTTTTGGCGTTCGTCTGGTGCGTATTTTATTTAAAGTGACTTTCAATTTTTTTTATTTTGTAACTCTATTTGATCGTGCAAAGTGATACAGGCATTTTGGATTATTTAAACGGAGTATGTAATTTATTTGATGCTCCATTAAATTTCAGCTGCTCAATTGTCTTACATTTAGGCTCCAGATGAAGAATTTGAAGAACATCTTAGGCATCTGATAGGCGATCAATGCACTGGCGATAGGAATGAGGTAACTTGATGGAAAAAATATTCACCTCTGAAAATTTCCTGTTTGTGGTATGCATCTTTTTAGGTACAAGTTACTGTATCTAACTGCTTGCTTGATCAAAGAAGATAGGAAAGCATCAATTTGGAAGCCAAGCCAATATGATATAATGATTAATTCTCGTTGTAGAAATATAGTATAGTTCTTAAGGATAGTTTTTAATGATTGCCCTATAAGGGTAAATTTTGCTATTCCTTTTTCGATACAAATATATAAGCATTATATGTTTTCAGTTCACTCTTAGATATTTTTCCTTTTGTAAACGAGAGCTTCGGTCTATAATTTTCTCTTGGTTTGGAGTTGAATGGCTGTACTTCTGTTGGATGGGAAAATATGCAAAGTCTTAGAACCATGCATGAATTTTTTTTGTTGGATATACAGAAGGGTAGGTTTCCTTGGATATTTGATGCTTCCATTATTGCTGGATCTAAGGTACTAGATTAAACTAATGAAAAAGGAATACTTTAGTTCGGCAATGTTTCTTCTCAATCTAGGGGCTATTAGTTAGTATGTTTTATATTGTTCATTTACTTTAATTTTTTCTTATGTATTGTCTAAATATGCAAGTCCGTCAACTTTTAGTTTATGTTTCACATTGTGGCTATGGACCTATGGTACTATTAATTTAATTTCGTCTGTGGGGGTTTCCTTTTTCAGATGGCTCAGTTGCCTGAGGGTATCACTGAATTATTACATCATGAGAAGCTGCCGGTGCCTTTGGTACGTATTTGGAAGTTCATGTGTGATAGCTAAGTTTCTTTGCTTGTGAAATTTGCCAAAATTTGAAAACTAGATCTAAACAATGGACAAACAAAAGTGTAAGAAAACCAATGCCATCGGTTTAGATGTTTTGTTATCTTCTAAGTTGAGCTGCTCTGTTCTCTATTTGGCGATTTTTCCATACAAGTGTGCCGGATAAAAACGAAGAACTGTATGTTGGATTTATATTTGATACTGTTAGTGTAAAAGATCTTTACATGTGCAGTGCACTAGCTTTTGCCACCTCATTAAAAATATAATGCGACGTATGACTCCGACCCGCTCATGAATTGTCCCCGGTTTATACCTAATATAGTATGCCATGTCAGTGTTTGTGTAAAGATTCTTTAGACTGACAGAAATATATATTTTTTCTGATAAGAATACACATTACAAGTTCGACATGATAGTAAATGAGGAACTAATACCGAATAGCTTATTGTCTCAATTTGCCTTAAATGGCGTCATCTTGTTTTTGTTTAATTTTATGTTAACTGTTCTGCATGACTGATCTAGTTTTTATTCCTTCATCCTGACTAATCCTTAGACGTGTATGTCATTATATATGGATAGATTAATAGTTCAAATGACTGAATATCCCACACTTGTCTCTTGCAGATCAAGTGCCATAACATCATCGTTCTCAATGCAACAAATGTTTCTGAACTGGACGAGCAGTGGAACTGTCTGATCGAATTAACAAAATCAAGCGGGCTGCTAGTGCTGACGGAACCTTTTGTGTCAAGTCAATTGACAACAAATCTTTCAGAGGTATGTGTTCCCTATCATTTCAATTCCCTTTATTTTATGTTTATGATATTCTCTGATGGACGAGTTTTGCGATCTGTTTGCTCATTCATTGCCACCCTTTGTTTGCATAGAAAGTAGGACACAGTGTAACAAATTTTAGCTGAGGAATGATAGCTAACATATTAGACTTCTTCAATCCTAGTGTGGCTTTATGAGTGAACAGGAATAAAAGTACTTGCGCCCTCATGTGGATAGTTTTGATATTACGTTACTGAGGATATTTCACACACACATGCACACACAAACATTAGATAAAATAATTTTGCTGTATAGGAATGGTTTGGCCAGTATCATCATAGTATAGTGAAGTATTTCCAAGTAAAACCCTTTTCTGCTTAAGATTGTTCGAGGCCATGGACACTAGCACCTTCATTTGTGTCTGGTTTTATAAAACTAACTTGGACACTTCGTACCCCAATAGTATCCCTTCTCAAGGATAGAATATTGAGAAATCTGGGTCTTGCATCATAAGCTCGTTTTTTGCATCTTCTACATATCGTGCAGAAAATAACACATTGTTTGAGATTAGGGTCAATTCTGGTTTAACAATATATAATATGATTCAGTTGAGGTTGTGCTTTGCAGGGTCGGGTTGAGTGTCCCTAGGAAAATTACAACCCGCATGACCCGTACATTCTGTTTGCAAAACTTGAACCCAACCCATGACCTAAAATCCGAACAAACCCGAACTCATTTTGTGTTGGGCATTCCCAACCCGAAACCTGAATTGCCACTACTTGCGGTAAGTTGTTGGCTTGTGACGTTGGAGTCTCAGGTTTCAAATAAGATAAACAGTCTATCTGCAAAAGCCGGGGGAAACTGCGTACGTAAATAACCCTCCCAAATCCCAAAATGGTGGATGCCTCATGCACTGGGCCACCCTTTATAATATGATTTAATTGAGCTGCGTGTTGTGTACACCTTTATGGTCTAGCATTAATTGTTGTTTGTGTTCCTTCACATGCAGGTAGAAACTGCCCAACCTCTATCAAAGCTTTGTCTCGAGTTCCCAGATCTTTACATAGGTAAGTAGATTTAAATTCTAGTCACCAGGATAAGAATATATTTCTTTCTTTTTTTTACTAATTGTATCTTCCCTGTGCAACTTGAAGTCTGTTATCGCAAATCTAGATATGGACCTCTCATAATCAGCCTCGAAGGAAAGGTATTAGAGCGTTTCACAAATATATTAAGCTTTTCTTTGGTTTTCACTTGACCGCCGATATAATCTCTCTTTATATACTTGGTACAGGACAAAGCAAGAATTGAATCGGCTGTAGAAGCATTGCAAAAGAAGTTCCATTCAGGGGCACTGTTGGCGATAAATTGAATCATTGGTTCTGCTCGTCTTGAAGCGTTGATTGCAAAGCTCAAGAACACCGTGGAAGCTTATTTATTGACGCTATTGGCTGCTCTCAAATCCCAATATATGGAACGGAAAATATTGTTCCTATTTGGATGGTGGTTGGGAAAGGAAAGAGCCAAAAGTAGTCTCCATATTTGAACTTGGTATAATTAAGAAATTGTTGACGCTGTGAACAAAACTGATCCGAAAATGACGATATTAAAGACATTGTGTTATTATAGCTCTGTTCAATGCTGCAAGGTTGAATGGTTGATTAGGTGATTCTTTAGATTAGTAGCTATTATTAA
The DNA here is from genome assembly GCA_036897485.1 of Pelargonium nanum. Taxonomy (NCBI): domain Eukaryota; kingdom Viridiplantae; phylum Streptophyta; class Magnoliopsida; order Geraniales; family Geraniaceae; genus Pelargonium; species Pelargonium nanum. The sequence continues at coordinate 17,714 of JAYMTF010000256.1, forward strand.
CTTGCTCAGGCAGGAGATATTGGTCTTTTGGTTTCCTGTTTTATTATCATATTGTAACAGGTTTTCAATGTAATGCAGTTACTACTATCTTGCAAATCATTTACTATTAATTTGACCGATCAGGTTGGTCAACCTCTTGTGGACTAGTTTTTCATCTTTTGGATGAATTGTAAACTAATTTGATGAGATTATAAGCTAATCCAAACATTATTGCGGTTAGAGTTGACAATTTGTCATAAAACGAGACATGAACATAGCATGAAATTAGCATGTTTGGGTTTGCACATTTAATAATCGTGTTTGTGTAGAGCCCAAAGCATTTAGTAAGAGTCATATTGGACTTTCAAAGCACGGACACATATAGGTGTATAATTGTAAATCAAACAGAATATGTCAAGCGTGTGAGGTCATGTCAATTGTGACGTGATATTTCTATACGGTTTATTTAGTTATTGTGTTAAACATATTATGCTCAACCATTCAACACGATCACTTCATGTTTCAAGTTTATGTTGGATCACATGGCACACAGTTAACTTCAGCACGCACGTATGACCAGCTCTAATTAGTCCCATTGTTTTGGTTTGGGGTTAAAGTGAATCCAATATGAATCCAAACTTCGATTATCCATTGGTGCTCACCATACTTTTCAGATACTCAGCTTGTAACACAATAAATTAGGAACACAATGAGACAATCCAAAACTCATGATACGATGTAAAATAAAATGAATAACATAAAATCCTCGCCAATAGAACAGGATGTGGTTACATAAACAATGACTTGCAGGGCCAAAGGCCATAAAAATTAAACTCGTGATGCTAAAATATAGCCGAAGACAAATGACAGACGCAGGAAATAATAGTAATACAGGATCCTAACGTTGCTAACTCAACTGAAAAGCACTCATTACTCTACACTCACCTGAGCCTCCGCAATTGAACCTCATTATCAGATGTATGCAATGAAGAGCTTTATTCCTTTTTCCCCCAGATTGATGGTCACGATAATGACCGTGCATAATCAAGAACCTGCCGGCTTAAGCCTTGGGCTTGAGTATCTTCACGGTCTCCCAAGTGAAATCTTCCTCATCGCGGCCAAAGTGACCGTAAGCAGCGGTTTTCTGGTACCTTAAGTTGCCTCCTCTCTTCAAGTCAAGGTTGATGGCAATCATTCCGGGCCTGAAGTCAAAGGCCTCCTTGATAAGAACCAGAATTTCCTTGTCTGGGATCTTCCCGGTCTTGTAGGAATCCACATGCACTGACAAAGGTTCCGGCACGCCAATAGCGTAAGATACTTGCACAATGCAGCGGCGAGCAAGCCCTGAGGCTACCACGCTCTTTGCTGCTTGTCTGGCGAGATATGCGCCACTCCTGTCGACTTTAGTGGGGTCCTTCCCTGAGAAAGCACCTCCACCGTGAGCACCCCATCCACCGTAGGTGTCAATGATGATCTTCCGGCCAGTGAGACCTGCATCTCCGTGAGGTCCACCGATGACAAAACGACCTGATGGGTTGAGGTGGAAGATGGTGTTCTCGTCAAGGTACTGGGATGGAATGACGGGTTTGATCACGTGCTCTTTCAAATCATCAGCGATCTGCTCATTGGTGACAGTCTCGTCATGTTGAGTTGAGATTAGAACGGTGTGGACCCGGATAGGGACCATGGCACCACCCTCATTACGGTACTCAACAGTCACTTGGGTCTTGCCATCAGGCCTCACCCATGGGCAGGTATTGTTCTTCCTCACCTCAGTGAGCTTAGCACCGAGCTTGGTGGCGAGAACATGAGTCAGGGGCATGAGCTCGGGTGTTTCATCAGTGGCATAGCCGAACATGTGGCCTTGGTCACCAGCTCCAATTTCCTCTGGTTTCTTGGTGAGATGGCCGTGAACTCCTTGGGCAATGTCAGGGCTCTGTTGCTCAATGTTGACAAGGACCTTGCAGTTGTCAGCATCAAGACCAACATCAGGGGAAGTGAACCCAATACCTCTGCAGGTGTCACGGACTATCTTCTCGTAGTCAACATTAGCCTTGGTTGTGATCTCACCAAATACCATGACCATGTTGGTCTTGGTACAGGTCTCGCATGCAACTTTGCTCTCAGGGTCCTGTTCCAGGCAGGCATCAAGAATAGCATCTGAGACTTGGTCGCAGAGCTTGTCGGGGTGACCTTCATTGACAGACTCAGAGGTGAACAAGAATGACTCCATATCTGGATTAGGAAAAGGAAATTAACCAAATTAGTTCATTTCTAACAAAACATCTCCATTCTGGAAAAAACTAGTACAGATAACAACACAACACACATACATTATCATATGACACTAAACTACAATGAAATACAGTATTTTTTCAACAGATTTTAAGTCGAAATGGACAGTTAAGTAGCTTATGAATTCAACTCTAGTGTCATGCTTATCGATCTTATCCTCATATAAGAATTCAATTCTACAACCAAAAGAGATCCATTTATTTTTTGCAGAAATGACAGCGAAAACTTCCAAATCGAGGTTATAACCATATATGTAGATCAAATTAACAACCAATCATCATACATACATACAGTAACCTCCACAACAATCCAAATCAACTTAATTTTAAGCTAAAATGACATCGAGAACGCACAAATTTATTGAGGTTATTACCATAGATAGGTCAAATTAACAACCAATCATCATGTATACATGCAGTAACCTCCAAAACAATCCAAATCAACTTAATTTTCAGCTAAACCGACATCGAAAACATACAAATTCATTGAGGTTATAACCATAAATGAACAACCAATCATAATACCTACCGTAACCTCCACAACTCTACAAATCCACATTTCTTTCAATTCGACAGTGACACTTCAAATTAGACCATCACTCTAATTCAAACTAACAAGAATCACTAAATCTCTGAAATGAATTCTAATATTTAACGAGCGAATCAAAGTACCGACACAGATCTAGGCGCAAATGCAGAGCATAAACTAAACCAAACACCAGTTTGTTCTAGAATAAGCTACACACGAGCAACAGAAACCGAGATCTACACACAGATCACCACAGAACAAACATAAACCGAGATCTACACATACGTTGCTTTTGCTTCTTAAATTCGTGAACAAACTAGTACATACAAGAAACATACGAGTTACAGTGAAGCTTCTTCAACACAGAGCAACAGAAACAGAGATCTAAGATCTAACATGCATTGAAGCAACAAAACATGAAGAAACAAACGGCGACGAACAGAGAAGAGACGAGAAACGAACCTTCTGGTGATGAGACTGCGTGGATCTGAGAGAGAGAGAGAGCGAGAGATTGGTGACAGAGGCAGAGAAAAGCGGAGTGGGAGTATATATAGGGGAGGTGGGTGAGAGGGGGTTGGCAAGTGGACGTTGATGATAAGGGCAATTCGGTCCGAATGCAGTTTTTCTCTCTCCTCTTTGGGAATTGTGTCTCCGAACTTTTCGCTGTCTACCGTGTAAAAATGAGTGAAATTACAGAATTGCACCCACCCACCCACTTTTTTTTCTTCTCCGACTGCCCACCCACCTTGACAGTGGGTCCCATTCCCATTCTCACCTACACCTAGTGAGCCTAAGATCAGATCTCAGCCCGCGGATCATGCCACCTCAGTCAACTAATTTTACCACCATTTTTTAAGATAAAAATGTCTTGATTGAGAAGTAATTAATTAATACTGTAACCTCCTTCGAAAAAAAATTAATACTGTAACCATGGTCCCGTAAAAAAATACTGTAATTAAGAATAATGACGCAGTTGGCAATACAGGCTGCGTGAGTGGAAAGAGCGTCTACATTCGATTCTCGCTCAACACACTCATGTGGAGAGGTGAAGACTTTATCTGTGAACAAATCTCGAATGTGGATTACTCTGGGTGTGGTAAAACGGCTTAAAGATGTCAATCGCGAGCGTGCGGGCACGCTTAGGAACTCTATGATATAAAATCGGAAAAAAAATTAATTAATACTATTTTTAAAATTAGTCAAAACTCATTTATTTTTTCTACCGAAAATTATCAAAATAATTGTTTTTTATATGAGAAAGTTAGTTATACGTTGCTTAATACTTATCAACATTAGTTAGAGACCAGCAGCACAAGTAGCAAATTTCGTAAGAACATTATTGACAATTTATTTCTACCTAATTTTAAAGTTTTTTTTTAAAAAATATAAATTGTCAATAATGATCTTACGAAATTTGCTACTTGTGTGGCTGGTCTCTAATTAATGTTGATAAGTAACATATAACCAACTTTTTCATATAAAAATTAACTTTTTGATTAAATTTTTTAGAAAAAACTTTAAAAAATAAAAGTTTACACTTATTTTGGGACCAAAATTTAAGAAATTACAAGACGATGAAGTATTACACAAATATAAAACATTAAGTTTGATGTGTTATTTTTAATGCTTGACACATTAGCCTAATTGTACATTTAACATATTTACACAAAGTCACAATTGTAATGCTCGATCGCTTTTTCGATCAGATCGTACAATCGCGCGAAAACATATTTTACACGTAAATTTTGAAACTCTATTCAAAATTTTCAATCAGATAAGCTAATCCTTTAAATTTCGGAACCGACGCAAAACTAACCAATCATATCATGTGATTTTGTGAAGTTTTATAAATTGTGCGTGCTAAATTCTAAATACATTTTGCAAACTATTGACAAACAAGATAAAATAAGGAAACATTGAGTAATGCTTATATTAGAATGTAATGAAATAGCATATGAAAACAGAAGTAAAAAAGTCAATGGACATGTGGCAAGTTTGGCGGCTGTAAGGTCTACAAATTGCAGTTCAATTCACAATTTATTTTAGGCCGACTTTAGCAATAGTCATGCCACTAGCCATGCTGCACCAGATATTTCAACAATATTTATAAAATAAGAACTACCTATGATAAATAATGAATATTAAGTTTATATTTTAAAGAAAGAGTAAAATGTATATCAGTTAACTGATATAACTGTTACATTAGTTGCACCTAAAACTACGTAGTTTTGAGTATGTGACTGATTCAAAACTACGTAGTTTTGAGTTAAATCTTCAAACCCCAATCTATCATTCTCTCTCTTCTTGTAAATGAAGCTCCTATGATTTTTTTTTTGAACGATGAAGCTTCTATGGATTAAGAGTAATAATATTGAATTTGATTCTAGTACAAAATTGCAATTAACTTAAAATATGCATACAATTCATAAGAAGTTTCAGTCATCCTTCCTCAAATTAAAGCACCCAAGTGCTCCTTTTGAGACTTCAATCTTTATCTTTTCTGGAATTTTTTTATATGTTTACCGCTAATGTTGAACGTCATTTTTATACTATCAACCAAAAATTTAAACACAATTTATTACTGAAAAATATTGGTATATAATTTATATAACATCATATAGTTTATTTTGTTTTCATGATCAATTCCAAAACCTTTAAATCCACAACTATTTATCTATTTCATAGGACCCATCTTGCAAATGTATACTCCATATACTTGTATATTGTATTGAAGAAAATAAAATAAAGTAAAGAACTCTATATATTAGAGTTCATGATTGACTGAAGAGAAATATACACACATGTAAACTGGATGACCAATTGTGAACAACAGTGTTGCCGGCCGGATGAAGTAAAAAAGAAAATGGTAGTTGACAGCTAGATTAAGGGAAGGGTAGAGAATTATAGAGATAGAATTAGAGTTTTGAGATTTAACTTAAAACTACGTAGTTTTGAATCAGTCACTTACTCAAAACTACGTAGTTTTAGGAGCAACTGATGTAATAGTTATATCAGTTAACTGATATACATTTTATTCTTAAAGAAAATACTTCACATTGTTATACTTAACTATGTTTTAATAATAGTTACATTTGTATTCGTTGTGTTACATCGTTAATTTAATTTCTATTTAAATTTGATAGTTGATAATACATAAAATTCTATAATTAGTTTGATCATCGATAAGATGACAATTAAAATAAACTCTCATAAGTTATTGAGTATGTACTGATTTCCGCATCGCGAATATCATATCAAATGAAGATTTAACAACCCTACTTTATTGTGTTTAGAGTAATTAAAAAAACTGTCAAGAGAGAAACATTTAGGCAAAATCATTAAGAGTTTGAGGCTACCATTAAAATCGTCGTTCCAAACAATTACACCTCCAAGGTTCTCTTAAAAATACTCATCTTTGGATGTCCTCACCGACACCACTAGTTCCAAACACCTAGCTCCCAATTTGAACTCACTCAGAATAATCCAAAACATCTCGATTTATTCATAATTGCCCTATAAAATAAGATATAGCTCGAGAAAGTCACACATGAAATAGTAAAATTTTAAGTCTTAGAACACTCAAGTTCTACAACCATATTGGTAAGCAAGTGGTGGAGCACCAATATAAGGTACACTATATTGCCAGCCTTCAAAACTCTACCTTACGACTCCGCCTTAGAGCTCATTGAAAGATCTTAACATGATGATATCATCGTGATCTGATCAATTATGCAACTCTACATTGCTTTATTATGTAATGATATCATCGTGATCTGATCACTCTTAAGAGTAAAGAATCTTTTTGCCACTCGGTGAATACATTTCACATTCACACATTTCCGATATTCTCTTACTTGTAAGTGCCCATTTTTATCATAATACAAATGTTTACTTTTACAAGCATAATACAATTTGACACACATACTGAATTTCAACAACATGACATGCTCTCATTTGTGGTGTGTAGACTAAATTCTAAACCTCTTAAAAGTGACTCTTGCACATAATAAAATATATTAGATCAAGACAAATATTGGTCTAAAATGTATGTGTTGTTGAGTTTCTTCCAATCCAAGTGAAAGAGCCTCAAAAATATCTTTTGTATCAACTTGTATTTTAATTGTTATATTCTGTCATTTTTCTAAGTTCTAACTGGAGAAGAGAGAGTAACAAATAATTTTATTTTCACTTTTATTGCTAAATTAAAGGAGAAGAAATGTATTTATTTATTTATTCTATTATGTTTAATATTGATCTTTCATGAGCATGTGGGTAGTTGTCTGTCAGTCTGACCATTATGATTCTACCGACACTAATAATTCAAAGGTTTCAAATCCAGATCTCAAAAATCAAAATGACATCAATCAACCCATGTTCTTGTTCATGTTCATGTTCTTGTTTTGCTACAAATTTAATGCCATTTCCTCTTTCTCTTTTATTAATTGCATTTGCCCCAAAACAATAAAGAAAGTGGTAGCTTTTAGTGAACATCTTGAGCTTACAAAATTTCAAAAATGAATGTACAAAATGGAAATGACATGATTAGTAGCTGAGGCCAAGTTGGAGTCCAAGTGCAGCATGGATCACAAACAGGGTCATGATTCCACTTCCCAATATTCCATGCACATTCCTCAATCCTGGATTTCCCTGCAAACATTTATCGACGGACTTGTAAATATTTATCGGTGAGAAGCAATAAGGTTCGAGAGAAAACAATAAAATGTGTGTTAATGCAAAAAAGGAGTGCAAATTCGGAAAACATAGCCCGAATCCGACCTGGAAGAGAAATAGTGGTTACATGTCATTTTGATTTAGGGTTTTGTCCCAAGACATGTTCGACTTGATCCTCACATCTCTCATGGAGAAACGGACTCTCATAGAAATAAATATGGCTTATTTTGTTACTCAAATTTGTGAAAATCTGAGTCAAATTTTAAGTACTCGTGAGTTTGATCTGAATAGTTATCTATAGTAACGTCAACACGAGGATTGAACTAAACCGTATTAGACAGAATAATCAAACCGTTGACAGCATCTAAATAGATAATGGATGAAGATTTCACTGAAAATCATGTTCTATCAAATATACATACGACAATCTGAATAGAACCAGGGGATACTCAAAATTTGATCCGTATTTTTGCGGGGTTGGGTTGCATAATCTAGATCGATCAATTTTTGGGTCAGTTTCGGACAAATTCGCACAATCCCATACACTTTACTCATAAAATCTGAAACCTACTACCTATATCCTTTTGGCTTGGGCATTTACAACCCAAACATGACATGAGTGTGGTTCCGCTTGATTTGCGGGTTTTACAAGCAAAATGTGCACGTTCATGCTGGTATACCCGACTCTACCCGCAATTTTTCAAGGATCATTCTGAACCTGAGTCCTAGTCCAATTTATGTGGCCTGAACCCACAGATTTTTGGGTCGGGTTTTGGTTCCAAATTGCTGTATCTAAGTAAACCCGAATTAACAGCTCTAATCATATACGAATTAATCAAACTCGAATAAAATTAGGGTAGACTGATTAAAATTTTGAAATTTTATGAGATTACTATTTTGAACGGGACCAATAAGCCCATCATTGAATCTGTTAAACTCTCTAAATGAGACTAAATAGGAACAAAACTTAAACATTTTCAATAATGCACATGGGATTTTACCTCAAATAGTGTAGGCAAAATGGTTTGTAGAGTCAAGAGAGAAAGGCCTATCAAGCCAGTAACAGCATGTGGGCTGCAAGTTTCCATTGAAATTCAAGTTACTCAATGTTTATTCTGATAATTTAACCATACATATGTAACATATAACAGAGAGAGAGGGACATAAGATTGAAGTACTAAAATGGCTACCTTTCAAAGATGGGCTTATCAGAGGTGAGGAGAGAGGTTACACCACCAGTGGCACCAAGAGCAAAGAAGAAAAACATACCAGCTAGTAGTTTTGGATGCAAATCTTTTGCCTTTGCCTTCTCTTCCTATTGTTGAAAGTACAAATAGCTATACTCAACATTTTGTTTCAAAGGTAAATTACATACACGGTCTTTTCTCATTTTTGCTAAAATTAAAGATAAATTAGTTCATTAGATTATGTCCTTTGTCTCTAACTAACTTATTTCTGAAATAGTGTTGTTAACTAATGTGAAACTAATTACTGAAAAAACCTCAATTTGATTTTTTTTTTCTTGTTTGTAAAAAGAGTGAATATTCATTTTGAAATAGACACGATATACATTACTCCTTCCATCCCTGACTCCTTCCCTATATGAGTGTCAAGTTTTTTTCCTGTATTTTTTGTCCTAAAATGAGTATTCTTTCCATTTAGGAAGTTAATTATAAATAACATCTCTATAACAAGCTATCTCGTGAGTTTATTACAACACATATTCACGAGGATACAATAGAAAATATGCAAAATTACCTAACTTCTCCTTAATTTTTTCAAGATAAAAACTAAAACACTCATTTTGAGACGAATTGTGTATGCTATAGTTCATGAAACATGACACTTTTTGTCCGACTAACATGATTATACATATGGTTATTGGCATGACAATATCAATGTCCATTTTATGTTAGTTTACAACCATCTCCACTCTTGATAGATAGTCAACTAATCTACTTGAAAGGAACGAGAACAAGAATGAGAATCACGAGAGCCTTCTTACCACATTGTCAGAATAACGAATGCGGAAACCCAGATAAGTTCCATATCCACCCATAGCAAAGAGCACCACAGCCTACAATGTTACATCATGCTAGTGAGTGGTGAGAATTTAGAGTAACAAGTCTGACCAAAGCCTCATTGACCGAGTGATACAACACTCAGTTTCCATACTCGAGACAGTCATCTCGATGGGTCGGGTTTTTAGATTGAAATGATTTTATCAGTGCGAACCAAACGCACAAAAATGTGAGTCGAATTTCAAATGCCACATATTCAAGTGCAATTTGTCAGCTATATATAATGTCATAAGAAAATAACAGATAATATAAAACTAGAATTGCAACTACTAATTACTAATTACTAACCATATTGCCAGGATGCCCCCAATGCACAAGCCAATCAGGCAAATTTAGTGACTTGACAATTTCAACAAAAGGTCCAAACACAGACCTCACTGTCCCAGCTGTATATTCAGTTCACATAACAATATATCAACAAACCAACCATCATGCCATCAATCAACAATCATACAAATCTATCAATGTACAGTTCATGTTGTTGCAAGTGAAAATGAGCAAATTAACAATTGATATATACCTCCAGGAAGAGCAGCCACAAACAGCATAGGCAGAGGACTAAAGGAATACAAAAGTGTCTCTCCTTTTGGCTCCACCACCACCATCTCAGCCTCTTCTTCTCTGACATCACCAACTGATGTTTTGGTGCTGATAAGCTCTCTCTTGGCTGCAAAACATGAAGTCCTAATTGGCCTTCTGGTAAGAGACAATGTTGTAGTGGAAATGGGTTCAGTGGGTTTGAGCAATGGAGAGGAGATGGGTAGATGAGGAGAGACAAGAACAGCAAGAGAAGCACATTTAGGCATGGCCATAGCCATTATTGAGACCTATTAGCACCTGAAACACAAAGAGAGATGGTGTTGAAGTGAAATGGTGAGTGAGTGGAAGAGTGGAGAGAGAGAGAGATAAAGAAAAGTGGTGATGGGTTGAGAAAGGTGAGGAAAGAGACACGCCTTCTCAATACATCCTAGTATTTTAACTATTACACGTGGTCTCAACACGCCTCACCAAACCAAACCATTTTTTGTCCTAAAACTTAGAATGGGCCTTGAAATATAGAAATTGAGCCCACAAATGAAAATGGGCCTTAAATAATAACAATTTAGCCCATTAGTGGAATTTTAAACTTGGGTTTGGAAGGGTGCGCCAGGCCCAGGCAGTAGTGCATCACCAAGGCGACGCTCGAGAGCCCCAATAGCAAGCTACTGTGGTGGGCCCTCACCCATAAAAAATGAATTTAATATCGTGTGGCGATGGCCCACGTATCAGATATTAAACTGATAAGAATAGATACTACACTTGATCTTAACCAAAAAGCCGAGAAAGGTATGGTTATTTTAGAAGCCCAAACTCGTTTTTATACACAGACTGACACAACATCTCCTTTCATTCAATCGATGTGGGACTTCAGTTATTTGCAGACCTCTTAGACCAAATTGATGCAAATACTGTCCAAAGGCAAAATTTTATATGTATGGTAAGAGAGAAAGGCATATCAAACCAGTACTAATAGCATGAGGACGTCACGTTTACATCGAAATTCCTAGTTTGTCAAAGTTTATTACGATAATTAAAACATGTTGAAGTGGTGATTGTTTGTGCATAGGACGAGTAAGATGAAGTAGTTGCAATATGTGCTGAGTAAGTCCACCAATGTTTGTTTTGCAATTTACGACACGTACTTATGGTGTGACCTAGTTCCCGACAATAATAGCATACAACTCATTCACTATCCGACTTCAATTCTCCTGCTTTCACAATGTTCCTTATTTTCTAGTCGAGTTTAATTGGAATTATTCTACGAAAATACGAATCAGGCAAATCTGTAAATCCGCACATTTATCGATAAAACCCGACATGATCAGAACCCTTTTCGTATAGAATTCGTATTACTTTTTATCAATCCAAAACCGAACAACTCCAATCCAAATCTGATTCAAAATCCGATATCCAGCTCTCCCTTCTAAATCTAGAAACCTAGTCTCTCCGCTTGCTACAAACTTTTGCGTATCAAACAAGGATTTCCAAATCCTGTTAACGTGTATATATATATAGAGGGAGAAATAATCCACTAACTATTGTGCCGATGAGAGAATCCAAGAAAAGAAAGAGGTTGGCCGGCGCCGGAGAAGCAGATTGGTCCGATGGCATTTCAGTGGATTTGTTCACCTTGATTTCTTCAAACTTTGACTCTATCGAATCTTACATTGCCTTCGCTGCGGTGTGTCGATCGTGGTACAACATAATTGCTTCATACCGCATCTCTGAACCTACTCCATGGTTAATGCTGTCGGAAAATCAAGACTCTGCATCTCGCAGCTTCTTCAGCTTTCGCGGCAACAACGTATTCGACATCGAATTTCCTCCGGAGATCAAAGGAAGGCGATGTTGGGGCTCTCCGTTCGGCTGGATCATCACTTATGATAGCAATAATGATGACATGAACTTGTATAATCCATTATCGAAAGCCTCCATTCTTCTCCCAAAACTCTTCCCATTCTTTACCAAGAAATATCCTGTAGGTCTTGGGTACAAAAGAAGTCTTCTTGTTTCTCGTCCCGATTTCTTGATAAAGGCAATTTTGACGGCCAGTCCCGGCTCTCCTGATTGCTTGGTTCTTATAGTTCCGGCCACGTACGATGTTGTATATGCAAAACCAAGGGACACTGTCTGGTCCGTTGTTCGCGGTGCTAATTTGGGGGATATTTTGAGTTTTGGAGGGAATTTGTATGGATGTGAATGGAAAACTGGGAAAATTGTGACTTTGAATTATGAGACTGATTTTTGTAATCAATTAGTCCTTAAAGGGTTCGCGGATGGGCCACCTGAAATGATTAACAGATCACAAGAGGTTGTAAACGAGTATCATCGAAAGAAGTATCTTGTCGATTTAGGAGGAGAGCTCTATTTGGTTTTTCGGTATGTCCTTCCGGCTAGCATGGGTCTTCCTGGGATTGAGGACTATTCTTTGACATATGACTTTGAAGTTTACAAAATTGATTTGTCCGCTAAAGTTTGGAAGATTGTCAAGTCGTTGGGAGATCATTGTTTGTTCGTAGGCACTAACAATGCATTTGCAGTTTCAGTATCTTATGATCATGAAGTTACTAGAAATAGCATATCTTTGAGCCCCAACTGTATATACTTTCTTGACGATAAGGCTTTTTATAATAAAAGCGAAGGATCTGATATTGGTGTCTTCCATGTCGGGGAGAGAAAATTCGGAGCGAGACCTCTGGGAGAAAATGCTGGACCTATGTTTGATGGCTATAATTATCATCATCGCACTCACAGGCCACAACCATTCATGTTGAAAACTTTGGCCTCTGGTTTATATTCACATTCTTGCCCACCATTCTGGATAACACCATGTGTGCAGTAAGTGAATTGTATGTAATATTATATATCACAATAATTAGTTACAATCAATAAACACTCTACTAATACTTTTTTTTGTTTGTATAGGTTTCAAAAGGCATGCTATAGAGATCATCATCAACAAAAAATTGAGGCCAAGGTCAAGAAACTACCAAATATGAAAGGTTAGTGAAGTTATGCATTATTATTTGTTTTGGGTTTGCATTGTTACAAATATTGAATCTCTATGTTTTTTTTATGCTTGAAAAATATAGATGGATCATACGTGAAGATCACACCAGACGTTGAAGACGAAGAGAGGCGTAAATTGATGATTCAGCTAAGGAACCAGTTCACTTATACAGAAAAGAATGGAGTAAATAGAAGGCCATGGGTTGAGCCATTCTAGCATATTCTATTTCAATTCAAAGCTAGCTCTTTGGGGACTGTTTAAATCGATATATATATATACACACACACGTAACGTTTACATTGAAATTTCTAGTTTGTCAAAGTTTAGTACGATAATTAAACCATGTTGAAGTGGTGATTGTTTATGCACTGGACGAGTAAGATGAAGTAACTGCAATATGTGCCTAGTAAGTCCGTTGATGTTTGTTTTGCAATTTACATGTACATAGTTTGACCTAGCTCTCGACAATAATAGCATACAACTCCTTCTTTATCCGACTTACAAACAAATCAGGCAAATCTGTAAAAATCCGTACATTTTTCACTAAAATCTGACATGATCTGAACCCTTTTCGTATTGAATTTGTATTACTTTTTATCAATCCAAAACCGAACAAATCCAATTCGAATCTGATTCAAAATCGGATTTCCAACTCTCCCTTATAAGGGAAGGTCAAATAAGTCCTCCTAAGTGAAACCGAACAAATCCAATCTGAATCTGATTCAAAATCCGATTTCCAATTCTCCCTTATATAAATTTAGCATATATGAAATTGAAACCCTAGTCTCTCCCCTTGCTACCAGAGAAATAAATCACTAACTAGTGACGATGAGAGAATCCAAGAAAAGAAAGAGGTTGGCCGGCGCCGGAGACATAGATTGGTCCGATGGAATTCCGGTGGAGCTGTTGGCCTTGATTTCTGAAAAAATCGACTCTATTCAATCTCACATTGCCTTCGCTGCAGTGTGTCGATCTTGGTACAACGTAATTGCTCCATACCGTATCACTGAATCTACTCCATGGCTAATGCTCTCAGAAAAACAAGACTCTGTTTCTCGCTGCTTCTTCAGCTTTCGCGGCAATAACTTATTCGATATTGAATCTCAGATTGAAGGAAGGCGATGTTGGGGTTCTCAGTTTGGCTGGCTCGTCACATCCGATACCAATCATGATGAAATAAGCTTGTATAATCCCATATCGAGAGTCTCCATTCCTCTCCCCAGTCTCTTCCCCTACTATACCATTACCAAGACATATCATGGGTACAAGAGTCTCGAATTTGTTCGTCGTCCCCGTTTCTTGATAAAGGCAATTTTGACTGCCAGTCCGGATTCTCCTGATTGCATGGTATTCATTGTTCCAACCATGTTCGGTTCCGAGTCTTCTGAAGATGATCTTGTATATGCAAAACCAAGAGACACTGTCTGGTCTGTTATTTGGGGTGCTAATTTGGGGGACATTTTGAGTTTTCGAGGGAATTTGTATGGATGTGATTGGGAAACTGGGAAAATTGTGACTTTGAATTATGAGACTGATTCTCCCAATCAATTAGTCCTTAAAGGGTTCGCTGACGGGCCACCGGAGATGATTAACCGATCAGAAGAGGTTGTAAACGAGTATCATCGAAAGAAATATCTTGTTGATTTGGGAGGAGAACTATATTTGGTTTTTCGTTATGTCCTTCCAGCTAGCGATCGTCCTCCCGGGATTGAGGACTATTCTTTGACGTATGACTTTGAAGTTTACAAAATTGATTTGTCCACTAAAGTTTGGAAGATTGTCAAGTCGTTGGGAGATCATTGTTTGTTCATAGGCACTCACAATGCTTTTGCAGTTTCAGTCTCTTATGATCATCAGCATGAAGCCATTGGAAATGGCATATCTTTGAAACCCAACTGTATATACTTTCTCGACGATCAGGCTTTTTATAAACAAAGCGAAGGATCTGATATTGGTGTCTTCCATGTTGGGGAGAGAAAATTCGGAGCTAGACCTCTCGGAGAAAATATAGGACCTTTGTTTGATGAATATAATCATAATCATCACACTCACAGTCCACAACCATTCATGTTGAAAACTTTGGCCTCTGGTTTATATTCACATTCTTGTCCACCACTCTGGATAACACCATATATCAAGTAAGTAAATTGTATGTAATATGATGTATCACCTCAATTAGTTACAATCAATAAACACTATTCTAACACTCTTTTTTTGTATAGGTTTCATCACCAACAACATATTGAGGCCAAGGACAAGAAACTACCAAATATGAAAGGTTAGTGAAGTTATATATGCAATATATTTGTTTTGGGTTTGCATTGTTACAACTTACAAATATTGAATCTCTATGTTTTTTATGCTTGAAAACTATAGTTGGATCATACATGAAGATGACGCCGGACGTTGAAGACGAAGAGAGACGCAAATTGATCATTCAGCTAAAGAACCAGTTCACATATACAGAAAAGAATGGAGTAAATAGAATGCCATGGAACGAGCCATTCTATAGCATTTTCAATTTCCATTGAAATTAAGTTCTCTTTGGAAATTTTTTAAGAGGAAACATATATACATATCAGATTCTACTATTAGTTGTTAGATATATGGAGTTTATTTAACAACTTATCTTTACTATTGCTATTAACAATATGATATTTGGCCTAAAAACTTGGTGCATAGCACTACCACTTATCACTAGTTCATATTTTTCTTTAACTGATATTCAAACTATGTGTTCTCATTTTTTTCCTGCAATTTTTATGTGTTCATCAACATTATTAGTTTAGTAAATATTTTATGGTCAAGTTATGCTGTCTTTAATAAATATTTATGTGACATTCTTATTACTCAAAATGTGTTTTTATTAACACAACTCAAAATGTGTTAGGATTGTACATAAATGTACTTTCTAGTATGCAAAGTGTAAATTAAGACATCAACAAAAAAAGACATCTTAGCAATGGAGATCCTAATGTGCCAAAACAGTTTGACTGTATATTTTTGAAGTATTATCTATTGGTGGTTTGTCCACAAGATCGATGATCATCCTTAAAAATTAATTAAACACGCCGCAAATATATTTGAATGGTGTTACACCAATATCGATAATCGGGGCTTGTTAATTTCAAATTTGTGGCTCGTGAAACACTTGAATCACGTCCGTTTGGACTACTTATTTGTTCATCGCCCATTGGAATGTACACGCAATACTAGAAATTCCATCAGTGAGAAAAAAAAGACCGGATTTTTCTTTTGAAAATACTGAGAACACGTGAAATAAAGCTGGAGGCGCTTCAGAGAATGGCGCAGCGTGTGGAACAATAACGACGTCAAAAACGATAATTACTCTTCAGAAGTCAAACGGCCAGAAAAACAAATTTTTTTTTTGCCTAATTACACAAGAGAGTTGGTAATTAGTAGAAGGTTTTCCTAATACAGGTATGCAGTTCAGTTTTTGGACTAAAATACGGATTTCCTAATCTTACTAATGTTATGAATAATTATATGAATGAATGTCACGGTACTACTTGCTGTAAAAGTATTTCCTAATCGTAGATTCCATCAATTGTAATTTCTTATTCCTAATAGGAGTAGCCATACGCTATTTGAAAGTTAGAAATAAAATCTCTCTTCTCCCTAATTGTCTTGGCTTTTATTCTTCTCTTCTTATTTTGTTTTTTTGTTTCCATCAATTTCATAACAACTACAGCTATACAATGAGAGAACCCAAGAAAAGGAACAAGTTGGCGGTAGATTGGTCCGATGGCATTCCGGCGGAGCTATTGTCGTTGATTGCTGAGAACATCGACTCTTTCGCCACTTGCATTGCATTCGCTGCCGTGTGTCGTTCGTGGTACAATGTCATTGCCTCGCACCACATAACCGCATCGACTCCATGGTTAATGCTCTCAGAAAAACAAAACTCGGCTTCTCGCAGCTTCTTCAGATTTGGAATGCCGTCACAAAAACAAAAACAAGTCTCAGCTTCTCGCAGCTTCTACAAGTTCGGCAGCAGCAGCAACAACAATCAAGTATTCGACATTGAGCTTCCTTTGGAGATCAAAGGAAGGCGATGTTGGGGCTCTAAGTTCGGCTGGCTCATCACTTATGACAGCAATAACAACGACATGAACTTGTATAATCCATTATCGAGAGCATCCATTCCTCTCCCGAAACTCTTCCCATACTTTGCCAAGAAATATGGTGGATACACGAGTACTCTAGACTTTGTTCGTCGCCCCAGATTCTTGGAAAAGACAATTTTGATTGCCAGCCCCGACTCTCCTGATTGCATGGTACTCGTCATTCCAACCATGAACGTTGTTGACGACCTGTTATATGCAAAACCAAGAGACATTGTGTGGTCCGTCATTGATGATGCTAATTTGGCAGATGTTTTGAGCTTTCACGGTAGGTTATATGGCTGTAAATGTGAGACAGGTAACATTGTCACTTTGGAATTTGAAACTGATTATTTTTCCGATCAATTCCTTAGTCTTAAAGAGTTTGCAGACGCGCCGCCACAATTGATTTATAGAAAAGATGAGATCGAACATGAGTATTTTCGAAAGAAGTATCTTCTTGATTTACAAGGAGAGTTTTATTTGGTTCTTCGATATGTCAAACCGGCCGGTTATAACCGATATCTTTCAGATATTGACAATATTGACAACTATTATTTAACTTACGACTTTGAAATTTACAAAATGGATTTGTCGACTAAGGTTTGGAAGCTTGTCGAGTCTCTGGGAGATCATTGTTTGTTCGTAGGTACTAACAATGCTTTTGCGTTTTCGGTTTCTTCGGGTGATTATCTTGAACATGGCATATCTTTGAGACCAAATTGTATATACTTTCTTGATGATAAAGCATTCGATAAGCAAAGCGACGGTTCTGATATTGGTGTGTTCCATGTCGGGGAGAGACATTTCGGAGCAAGACCTCTCGGAGAAAACGTAGGACTTATGTTTGAAAATGGCTATGCAGGTCTTCATCACAGGCCACAACCATTCATGTTGAAAACTTTGGCCTCTGGTTTATATTCTCATTCTTGCCCACCACTCTGGATAACACCATATCTACAGTAAGTAAATTGTATACACAAATATATAGTATTATTGTTGTAACACTACAAGAAAACTCGCAATCTATGACATAAATTTCCGTCACAAATGTGTATATATGACTCACAATTTGTGACAGAACTGTGACGGAAAATTTTATCTCTCTGTTACAGTTTGCAACTTTTCTTGTAGTGTAATATATCACCTTGTTTAGTAACAAAACACTCTTCTCATGCTTTTTTTGGGTAGATTTGATCACAAGCCAATATACAAAGATCATCATCAAATTGAGGCCAAAGACAAGAAACTAAGTATCATAAAAGGTTAGTGAAGTTAATATCATGATCACTTATGGTGAGTGATTCGTGTAAGAATGATTAATCTTTATGTTTCGTTTACAATGTAGTTGAAGTACCGTTCACGAAGATGACGCCGGATGTTGAAGATGAGCAGATACACAAATTGATTATTCAGCTAAAGAACCAATTCACATATACAGAGAAGCGTGGGGTAAATAGAATGCCATGGCGCCAACCTTCATAACTCTTTAGTAGGAAATTAGAATTCTGTTGTTAGTTGTTAGAAAGGTAGATTTTATTTTACTTAACAACTTTGCTCTACTAATGCTATGAACAATATCGATCGAATCAGAAAACTGCAATTTTTAAAGTTTCAATCTTCTATAAAAGGATATGAAATTTTGGGGATAATTTGGTGAATTTGGTCACATATCACATGCATATCAGATATTTGGTGACAATTTGGTGAATTCGGCCACATGTCACATGCATATTAGATATTTCAGAGAAATTTGCTAGTTTAGATTTTTGTTTTGTTCATAAATTTGCGAATTAGGTGGTTCATGAGCTTGGTATTTCGGTTCTGCGTCAGACATAGAGGGGTGGGTGGGTCTACACCCACCAACAGGGACCGAACTACCTTATGCCAATTGGGGGCAGTTGCCCCCAGTGATTTTTTTTCCGAAAATATATTCTATTGTTTTTGTATTTTTCAAATTAGTCCTTGCTATTATTTGAAATTTGCCCCAATTGAAATTCTGATATTTTGCAGTTTGCCCCAATTAGTTTTAATTTCGTATAATTTCCTTCTCAAAACTTACAAATTTTAGAATTTAATTACACTAATTAAATAGATTTGTATCAAATAACTAGTAAAATAAAAGTTAAAATATATGTTATAATTAATTAATGTCACATATATACAATGCGAAAAATGTACAATTGTGCATGAACGAATAAAAAATTGTATAATTACGTGTACAAATGTTATTTGAAAAATTTGCCCCACTAAGTAAAATTTCTAGTTCTGCCCCTGCCTACCAATTGATGTTTCAATTTTGTTAGCTTTGGACGTTTCTTTTAGTAGAAGTGGTATTTTCAAGCTATGATGGTGGTGATAAAATTAATCTAACCCGAATCAGATCCTGAATGAATTTTAGGCTCGTTCAAATTTTACTTTTTAATATAAAATTAAGGATTCTTTTGGCTTTGCCGATTCGGCACGAAACTTCGACAAGATTAATACGATATGGCTCAAAAGTTGGTCGAATCAGTTCATATTGGGCATAAGTCGGATTTGCATATTCGGGTCCAAATTGTTGGCTCTTCTTTAATTTGTACATATTTGAATAAAAAGGCAAAAGAGAGAAGAAAAAAGAAACCCTAGAATTGATAAACAAGCTAGAAGCGAACAGGTTAGGGTTTTAGGTTCAACTAATGACGATGAGAGAATCTACGGAAAAGAAAAGGTTGGCCGTAGATTGGTCCGATGGTATTCCGGTGGATCTATTGACCTTGATTGCTCAGAACATCGACTCCATCGCCAATTATATTGCCTTCGCTGCAGTGTGTCGATCGTGGTACAATGTAATTGCCCTGAACCGTATCACCGAGTCCACTCCATGGTTAATGCTCTCACCAAAACAAGACTCTACTTCTCGCAGCTTTTACAGATTTGGCAGCAGCAATCAAGTACTCAACATCGAATTTCCTCCGGAGAGCAAAGGAAGGCGATGTTGGGGTTCTCCATTCGGCTGGATCATCACTTACGATAGCGATATTGACGACATGAACTTGTATAATCCCTTATCGAGAGCCTCCATTCCTCTCCCCAAGCTCTTCCCCTACTTTGCCAAGAAATATTCCGGCAACGGGAGTGTCGAATTTCATGATTGTCCCAGATTAGTAGAAAAGGCAATTTTGAAAGCCAGCCCCGACTCTCCCCATTGCATGGTGATCGTCATGCCAATCGTCCAAGGCTTTGATGATGATGTTTTATGTGCAAAACCAATGGACAACATGTGGTCGGTTATTCGTAGAGCTAATTTGGAAGATGTTGTGAGTTTTCAAGGGAACTTGTATGGCTGCAATTGGGGAACCGGTAACATTGTCACTTTTGTTTCTGATCAAACTGATTTTTCCAATCACTTAATCCTTAAAAGGTTCGCAGACATCCCGCCACGCATGATTCACAGAGCAGAAGAGGTTGCACGGGAGTATTTTCGAAGGAAGCATTTTGTTGATTTGGGAGGAGAGCTCCATTTGGTTATTCTCTATGTGGAACCAGCTTGGCTAAAGCTTTCAAATATTGTAGACCATTCTTCGACGCATGACGTTGAAATTTACAAAATTGATTTGTCCACTAAGGTTTGGAAGCCTGTCAAGTGTTTGGGAGATCATTGTTTGATCATAGGCACTAACAATGCTTTTGCAGTTTCAGTTTCTGGAAATGGCATGTCTTTGAGACCCAACTGTGTTTACTTTCTTGACGATGAAGCGTTTTGTAAGCAAAGCGATAGGACGTCTGATATCGGTGTCTTGGAGAGGCATTTTGGAGCAAAGCCTCTTGGAGAAAATGCAGGACCTTTGTTTGATGTCAGTAACAGTCCACAACCATTCATGTTCAAAGCTTTGCCTTCTGTTTTATATTCACATTCTTGCTGGATAACACCATATTTGCAGTAAGTAGATTGTGTATAATTATATAACATATCGCCCTGATTAGTATACAATCAATTAACAGTCTTTTGATACATATATTGTAGATTTCACGAGCCAATAGAAGGACAAGCAACTGAGTATCATAAAAGGTTAGTGATATTGTTATGCAAATATGCAATATATTGTTGGTCTAATATATATCATATGATTTATGATGAGGGTTCTTGTAAAAATATTTAATCTATGTGCTTTATTTTTCTTGTTTGAAAAATATAGTTGAATCGTCGTTTATGACGACCAAAACAGACCAGACATTGGAGACGAAGAGAGACGCAAATTGGTTTTTCAGCTAAAGAATAAGTTCACATATAGGGGTAAATATATATAGACCATTGTAGCATTTTCAGTTTCCAATAGTAGATGAACTATTTATTCTTAGTTGTTACAGAGGTAGATTTGAGTTTATTTAACAACTTTTCTTTACTAATGCTATGAACAATATTATCGTATTTGGCCTTTAAGATCATCACTCTTTATAATTAGTTAAAAAAAGACATAAATTCAAAAATATGTTCTCAGTCTCCTTGCAATTTTTAAAGTTTCAATTCTTTTATAAAAGGTTATGAAAGTCTTACTTGTCGATCTCCAAATCAAGTGTGCATGTCACATTCATAGTCATCGAACATGCGTTTATCCTAGGTCTATGTTACATGGTTCAGATAAGGTGTCCATGGTTTTGAATTTATCGTATATCATTTTGAATGATCGTTCGATCTCTTTAAACGACCGTTTTTCTCGACAACATGGTCAGAATTCATTTTCATTTTCTGGCTTTTTAGATATTGATATAAAATGGTTGTCTCTTGTGACCTAAGGCGTGAGAGAGTAACAACAATCAGAGAAAAAAAGTTTAAAACATCGTACGTAGACTCAAATAGGGTCATAGACCCGATCAGGTTGAGCCGGGTAGAAAAGTAACCTGAACACGACCCGTTAGAGTTGCATGTTTTGAGGTTCTAGTATAAAATGTGCGAGTTTAGTACAGGTTTGCTCTATCCAACACGACTCGGAAAAATGAAAAGAGTCTAATTGGTGTGGCCCGAACCGGTAAAATCGTGGGTTGGATTTTGGGGGTCCGCAAGATCAGATCCAAATTACCAACTCTAGGTTTAACTCTTGCAAGTAGGGTTAGTGTAATGTCTTCTCAACTCGAACCCGAGACCTTATGGACAGCTATAAGAGAGAAACACAGGAGAATAGGAGAAGAAAACACACCTTTGAGACTGAGCTCCAAGATTCAAGAAACAGCAAGAAATAGATAATAGAGACAGAGAACAAGAATTGAAGAAGCTAATAAAGAAGTGGCAAAGAGCAATAAAGATGCTTCAATCAACATGTGAATTATTCTGGATTTTCATATACAGTAGATGTTAAAACAAACAAAAATATACAGTAGATGTTGAGAAATGTCCACAAAGTTTAGAGGTTCTAGGCGGGTGGTTGTGTTGTATAAATAGAGGACTTCATAACTTTTCAACCATGGCTCTATAGTTCAAAACTTCAAATATTGTAGAGAAAAAAAGTCATTTTAATCCTAAAATATATATTAAACCAATATTGAATACATAAATAAACTAATATAAGAATAAAAAACGAGTACATAAATTTGAATTTCAAAGACAATAGCAATAGTAAAAATGAGTGGTTAAATGGACTCAATCTATGCCTCAAACAACTAACA
Source organism: Pelargonium nanum (assembly GCA_036897485.1). Taxonomy (NCBI): domain Eukaryota; kingdom Viridiplantae; phylum Streptophyta; class Magnoliopsida; order Geraniales; family Geraniaceae; genus Pelargonium; species Pelargonium nanum. The sequence goes on from JAYMTF010000256.1 coordinate 40,585, forward strand.
ATATGCTATAAATATATGATTCCAGCTAAATAGTTTTGGAAGATCGAGCTTGTTGTCAATCCCTCCATGGTGTTCTATTTACTCCATGTTTCTCTTTATGGGTAAACTGGATCTTTAACTGAATCTTTAATTTGTGTATCTCGTCATCTTCTTCTTCATCGTCCGGTGTGATCTTGATGAATGATCCAACTATACTTTTCAAAAATGAAAAAATCACAAAGATGAAATATGTCTATTTTTGTGTTAAAAAAATGTGTAATTTTGTATTAAAAAAAACAATAAATGTGTGTATTTATCCATTCATAGAAAGCCATGATATTAGACCACCTTTCAAAATAAATATTTCATTCGTCTTAAAATGAGTGTTTTGATTTTCTTTCCGAAAAAAGTTAAGAAGAAAATAGATAGTGATAGACATTTATCGTTACATCTCATGGCTCATGTGCACATCTTCTAAAATTTTTAATAAATGTTAACTAACTTAATATCTACTTACGAGAAAGAGTTGCTTGCTTTGGTTATGGTGGTTAAAAAAATGGAGACACTAAATCACTAATTGTGTGACCACCTTTCTACGGTGAGAACGGATACGAGGTTCCTAACCTTTCATATTAGGTAGTTTCTTGACCTTGACCACAATTTGATGATGATATCGGTAGCTTGGCTTGTAAAATCTACACACAAAAATGTATTAGAAGAGTGTGATTATATGTATGTAGTTCAGTTGTCACGCCTGCTGATAAAAAAAATACACAATTTAATTACTTACTGAAGATATGGTGTTATTCAAAGTGGTGGGCAAGAATGAGAATATAAACCAGATGCCAAAGTTTTCAACAAGAATGGTTGTGGTCTGGTTTCATGGCGATCGAACAAAGGTCTTACATTTTCTCCAAGAGGTCTCGTCCCGAAATTGCTCTTCCCAACATGGAAGACACCCACATCAGACCCATCGCTTTGCTTATAAAAAGCTTTATCGTCAAGAAAGTATATACGGTTGGGTCCCAAAGATAAGCCTTTTCCATTTGGTTCATGCTTATGATCACAAGAAACCGGAACTGCAAAAGCATTGTTTGTGCCTACAAACAAACAATGATCTCCCAAACACTTGACAGGCTTCCAAACCTTAGCGGACAAATCAATTTTGTAAATTTCAAAGTCGTACGTCAAAGAGTAGTACTCAATCTCTGCAAGCTTTAGCCAAGCTGGTTCGACATAGCGAAGAACCAAATGTATCTCTCCTCCCAAATCAACAAGATACTTCTTTCGATGATACTCATGTCCAATCTCCCCTGCTCTATCAATCATTCCCGGTGGCGCGTCCGCGAATCCTTTAAGGACTAATTGATTGGGATTGGGAAGCTCAGTTTCAAAATTCAAAGTCACAATTTTACCGGTCTTCCATTCACATCCATAAAAAGTCCCTCGAAAACTCAAAACATCCCCCAAGTTAGCATCCTCAATGCCAGACCAGAGAGTGTCCCTTGGTTTTGCATATACAAGTTCATCAATCTCGTACATGGATGGAACAATGAATACCATGCAATCAGGCGAGTCAGGGCTTGCAGTCAAAACTGCCTTTTCCAAGTAAGCGGGACGACGAACAAAGTCTAGGCTCGTGTATCCACCATATTTTCTGGTACTGGCAAAGTATGGCAAGAGTTTTGGGAGAGGAATGGAGGTTTTCGATAATGGATTATACAAGTTCATGTCATCATTATTGGTATCGTAAGTGATGATCCACCCGAACGGAGAGCCCCAACATCGCCTTCCTTTGATCTCCGGAGGAAATTCGATGTCGAATACGTTG
>JAYMTF010000257.1:0-42315 GCA_036897485.1 Pelargonium nanum
TTTGTTTTGGCTAGTTCGTTTTAGTTGGTTTGCTTTGTTTTCGTTTATTTTGAATTGTACGTTTTTCCGGTTTTCCAGTTATTAATAAGATAAACATTCCCTTTCAAAAAAAAAAAACTTATTAAAAGTAAAATAGAATATTCACTTTGAAACAAAATTACAAGACAAATAAAACATTCACTTTAAGATGGAAAGCATATTTTTGTGTATGGCATTATTCACATCTATTGTGATACTTTACTCTACGAACAAAGAAATAGGTGTTAATTTATGTTTGAACTCATTTTTAATTTTAAGATACTCATCAACTTAATAATGATTTCTCAGTTTCAAAATAATTGTCCGCTTTTTACCGATGACTCGAACCTGAGACACAAGTAGCACGCTGACCACTTGGCCCGTGAGTTGTTGGTGATGATTCATTATTAATCAAATTGAACGACATTTATTTGAGCACTCTTGTCTAAAATAAATTAAATTGACAAAGCAATGAACAAATTCATCATTGAAATCACAAAAACAACAGGAGACAAACTTTCCAAACTATCTCTCTGTTAGTTAAAAGATTTTGAAAGTGTTTTACAATAGTTTCTTGAGAAGCATCAGTACAAGCTAAAAGATAACATAAATCACACCAATCAAATCCATAGTTGTACTGTTAATCAAGAATCAAGATTTGTTGTGAGAAGTCCTTTTCTCAATCACAAGCTGTCACAGACTAAAAGTTGAGTAATGGAAATGACAACATCATAGCTAGATGTTGCAATCTGATTCCACCAAAGGACACCTTGTAATATTTTCATTAAACAACACAACATGGAACTTGGGTTATCAACAAAATGGGAAATTTCTTGGATTATCAAGATGCTTCTTAATTCAAATCCCTGAATATGGATCTTGCTTGTACCCAAAATTTATATTTTCCATGAAACAATCACCACTTCTGTTTTTGTTTTGCTCATAAAACTGCAGCTCTGGAGAGAAATGTGCATGCTAATGAATTATCATCATTACTTCTGATAAAGATGTTACTAGAAAATAACAATACATCAGATAGTTCAACAAGAGTTCATAATATTTACATACAAGTCGAACTGAAATATAAGGGATTGCCCAAGGTAGGTCTTACAGAGTTTATTTATAACATATATACAAGCACATAATGAAAATCAAGTTACCAAAGCAGGTTGGGCCAAGCGGTTAAGCGCTTCGGATTTCCTTTAAGGTCTCGAGTTTGAGTCTCCCTGCTGACGGTATGGGGTGGGTTATTGTGTAGCTCAACTTTTCAAAAAAAAAAAAATGAAAATCAAGTTCGTGTACCTCTTCATTGATTAGCTCCATCATGTGCACCGGAACTTGTACCAGCTCAATGGGCCGTATTTCAGTATGAAGCTATTCTGTTATTGCTGCATGCTTCAAATTCAGATGAATCGATGTCCACCCAAACTTCATTGACACGCCCAAAGAGCTTGAACGGGGAATCGTACTGTGCAATTGAGTACGCATAATCACTTTCGGAGGATGTAGAGTTTGCCCAGGCAGTCTTACTCAAGCTGCTGGCAAGTTTCTCCGCCTCTTCAATGATATTACTATCCCTTGCAAAACCAGAGAATTTTCTGACAGCGACACAGTGACTGTCCCGTGCATAGGGCTCCAGGTTGAGTTCAGGGAGGGGAACTGGTGGGCTAGCTTGGAACTTCACAGGCAAATAGAAACGAATAAAGTAGGCTGACGACTGAAGGGGTCCTGCTCCAGGGACTAAGCTAGTCAAGACAGGAGTTGTCATACCAATCCGAGAGGAGTTTAGATTGGCACCTTCTATGTACTGGAATAACCTGTGAAGCAAATGACAAGAGAACACGCGGCAAATGAAATTGTCTGCTACAGTAAAAAGAAAAGAAAAGAGACCAATATAGCAACGATTTATCTATCCAAAAGAAAACATAGCAAGTATTTAGAAAACTTAAATGATAAACAGAGTTTATTGTTTCGTATAAAGCAGATCAAAATAATGCTTAAATAAAAGAGTGCCTGCAATTTTGCGTGCAGGAAAGAGTAGGCAGTATATTGACAACAAATTACAGAACCAAGCAAAAAGAGATGATATACAGAAGGGAAAAAGTTGTCATAGTTCATCATCACAAAGGATTCTAAGTTTCTAACCCTCTTCTAAAATCCATAAACGAAGATCATGGCCATAGTATTCTAGTCTAGAACTATGCAAACCCACTATGATCCTGATTTGATACAATTAGGCGTTACATTGACTGTGCATGACATTGATGACAACTTTGGTATTGTAGCACGAGGACAGGCAGGATACCAGCACAAAAACCATGATATACAGAAAACAGTTTCACCCAATACGAAGCATCTTTTTAATTGAGGAACGTGTTAAAAGAAACATCCAAACACATCCACTCTTTCAAGTTTTTAATCATTTTCATATAACTGATTCACTTCCCTATCATACTGCCACTTTGCCTCCTCTCGTTCAACATAGAAAACTCTACACTTCAAATGTTTTAGAATACATTACACCAGCTTTTAGCTTTCTCATATTTAATGAACACCATGCTAAGCTTGTTCTCCTCCAAGATTCAAAATATACACAGTCCAATTAACCAAGTTCAAACATGTCTTAACACATACATCATATTATTATAATCTATCAAAGCAACCGGACCAAAAAGGTTCTCAACAAAAACCGATGTATCAGCCTAAGTTGCATGAAGTTCATTTTTAAATCACTCGGTCAATTGACACAATGAATTTTCATTTTTCTCTTAATTCTGTTTGGTTCATAGTTCTCTACAGAAATCTGCAGTCTTGCAGATTGAAATTTCAGCCTTAGTTCGGTTTCTGAAATACTAGGAAAAAGATTACCAAACAAGAGTCCCTAACAACAGCAGATCCGATAAACTTATTTTACAATAAAACATCACCTGTTGTTAAACTATCACCATGTCCCTGAGAATTCTCTAATATATATATATATATATACCTCAAAAGCCACTGAAATGGAATAAAATAAATTGATAAAAATCCCTTTATTCCTTTCACTTGATCATCGAGCAAACAGTTTCGATTACTTGCTCTAACATCGTGAATGAACAGCCAATTTAGGGTCACGAAATTGGAGAAAAAGCAAAATCAAGATTCAGAATACATACTTTCTCGGATTTTCTCGGGGTTTCTCAGCTTCCAAACAAGAAATCAACAACAAACTTGCAGAGAAAGGTAAAAATAACGGAGGCGTACCTGTGGAAGCCATTTCTGGTAGCTTTCTCGAAGGAGAGGTCGCGAAGAGCAGGAGCAGACATCCAGGTGGAGTCTCTGTAGAGTCTGATCTCGAAATCGGATTCGTCGTGAACCACCGTGTACTGCGGAGAATCGGCGGCGTTGCATAGAGCCACAAAACAGAGGAAGTTGACCACCGTCAACAATATCATCACCAACCTTGCCTTCTCCATTGCCTTCTCCTCCTCTTTTCTCTGGTTTTGCAAAATTGAAAAATGTAAATTTTAGAGGCCTCAGTTATGTTACATTTATTGGTTATATCAACTGAAATGACAATATTGTCCTGCTTTTCTTGGTATATGGAAACATAGGATAATATAAGAAATTAAAAATGAGTTACAAAATAATAATCTAGAATTCACAATCTATTTAATCCTTGTTAGATAAACTTTAGTTTTTGTAATAAAAGTTGCTACAATCTCTTGCAACTTCCATGGCATTGATATGAGCTAAAAAAATATTAAATATTATTTCTACAACAAATTATTAGTAGGAGAAAGAATGTTAATTTTGATTTAAGTTGGAATTTGATTTGATGTGTGTTTCTATTTTACTCTCAATTTATTGATATGGTTATATTTTAGTATCTTAAAGATACATATTACTCTAAATTATTAATTAATTTTTTTATTTGGTACTGAAATTATTGACATAATTCTATTTTGATATTTATATGAATTCCAAGTGATATTCATTTTTAACCTTTTACAATATAAATATGTGTTATGAACTACGCACGCGTGGGTCAATTGATAAGAGATTATTTCAACTTAATTTGAGGTATCAAGTTCAAGTCTCGGGGAATGTAGTTGCGTTAAAAATTGATAAAGAGAGCTTTACTGTCCTTGTGGTTCTACCCGGCTCAAATAGGAATTAGTCTGAATATGATATGACTTAAAAATGTAAATTCTATATTGATCGCGGACACACTTCAGAAACCTGATTAAGACAAATATATATATATATATATAAAAGTTGCAAAAACGACTTGGCATTTGTTCCATACTCACATTTTTAGAAACCCCTGCAAGAATAAAGACACAAACAAACAAAAAAGGAATAGCCTCTTCTTCTTGTTCGCTCCTCGTACGCCCCATCTCCGTTACCCACCAGGTCACCGCTTTCTCATATTTTACCGGTTAAATTCTTCAAGCGGGTGTGTCCAAATTCCCTCAAAAGCAAATGGGTTTGCATTAAAATCCACCAACATGCACTCCAGTCGTTGAATCTGCAGCAGATTGGTCTGTCTTCTATTCTTCTTGAGAATCATGGTTGCCAGAATTAGCTATGCTCCATGCTCCTGCGTTTCGACTTCCATTTCCTTTCATTTTCAACCCAATACACATTTCCACCAGGTTTGTTTCAGTACTCTCTCTCGTTTTGTGGTGTTGTCTTCAAAGTTTGTGCCTTTAGTGTCATGTACGATACTTCTTGTTCGAGCTAAGAATTTGCTTTTGTTAATGTGGTTCTTGCCATGATATATGATGCTCTATTGCATGCTTGAACATTGTCCCAAAATCAACAAAGGATTGTTGAGATTGTTGTGCACCTTTGGATTGTTGAGGGATTCTAAGATATTGTGATGGTTCTGTATGAAGCACAAGCACAAATTGATGAGTGACCTACTTTGGATTGTCGTTTTCCCCACATAATTGTAAGAAATCAAATATGTTTTCTGGGTCCATTTTGGAATAGTAACAGTAGATGCTAGGAAGCATTCATTTATAATTTATTCTTGAACTAGATGCTTTGTACGAATTGGATAAAAACATGATCATTTATAGAAATAAATTAATAAACTATCATGGAAAAGAAAGCTGATTAAAATATTATTATAAATGGTAACTAGCGTATTCAGAATTTGACCTTTTATGCTTGTTGTTGGTTTTGAGAAGCTGGACTATTTGTTTTGTTTATATCTCATGCAAAGTTCTATAGTGATTCTCTTATTTTATGCAAAACATGATGAGCTTAGGTTGCATCTTTTACTGTTATCAAATGATTTAAGTGTCACGTGGTACTAGTTTTTCCCAAGCCTTGCCCTGTTAGAGGATCAATATTTGATATAATCTCAAGTTAGGTTCAGTTTTTATTCAGGACTCTTCCATTTGACTTCATGTTATTCTCTACAGTTATCCTAGAATGTTGTTAATGTACCTTTCTCACCTTCTCCATTTTAGTTTTCCACTTGTGTAACTCGTTTGGTTCATTTTCCAGCTGACTCTGTCACCGAGACTCTATAACAGTCAGCATTATGATGCCCAGCTGCTTAAAATTGGAAAAGGTAGCTTTCTTAACTTTTTGGATTAATTCCAAAGTTAATAAACTATGTGTTAGGTGTGATTTAGCTAGCTTAAGGTGATACTACACGGGAATGAGGACTCTAGTTTCCTAATCTTTTTGCACCGCCTTTAGTAGTTCTATTTTGACATGGACTGTTATTGTGCCGTGTGGGCCTCGGTGGGTCTTCTGGTTCCCGTCGCCCTGTGGGCTTTGCATCAAAGTTGTGGGCCTGGGGGCCTTTCGCATAGCCTCTGGTTGGTTGTGATTTGGGTCCGCCGAGGGGTTGACCGGATTGTCCTCCAACCCCACTCTCCGCTCCGACCAGGTGGCCTATTAGCCAGCACATATTATGCAACCTTGATATAAATAACACTATTGTGGAGCCTTTGCACTATTTTTTTATTATAGCTACATGTTTTCAACTTCAATAATATGTGAACAGCATATTTTCTAAATACTACTCTGTCAGGTTATAAACTGCCTTCTATGGTTTGAACATCTCTCTATTTCATGTTTTTTGTCTTCTGTTTTATTTAGTCAAGTCATGCACCAAACACAAAGTCCTGAAGCTAAAGGGAAGTTTTCTGAGGAGGCAACATGTTCTCTTTGCTACCTCTGAGGATCAATCCATATACAATGAGCTTGAACTAGATGACCTTGAGGAAGAAAATGACGATTATAATGCTGATGATTTTTCTCCTGCTAGAAGTTCGTTTGCCCATTTTGAGGGCACTAATGGAAAACCAGGTCTAATATCATTTTACAACCGTCCCTATAAAAGAAAGGATGAAACTTTGATATCCCACCAAAAAAGGAACGGAAACGACCTACTGTGGTTCATTGGTCCTTCTGTCCTTGTAGCCTCTTTCATATTCCCCTCACTTTATTTGCGTGGAATCATCTCAACTATATTTGAGGACTCTTTGTTGACAGGTAAGCCTCACGTTCTTGTTCATTCCCTCAAATTTTCTTATGCTGCTTTAGAGCTATTGATCTATGCATTTTTGTGTGTGTGAGTTGTGCTGCGCACGTCTGTGTAGGACTGCATGCTTTACATAAACAACTGAAGAAAATGAACATACGCATTTGCAAAATGCAAGGTGGCTATGATTTAGTGACGGAGTTGGATTATTCATTTTTCTTGTTATTCTGCTTTATTTTCCTTATAAGGAAACAAACTATTTGCATTTTGTCAGTGCTGGAATGCTGCCAGTAACATTTTATTTTATTTAAAGTAAGGACCATCATTACTTAACCAATTTCTGAATGAACTATTGGCCTATATATACCAAGTTAGGTGCAAAGCAGATACACAGTTACAATTGATTGTACACACTAGAGATGAAGATCTATCAAAATGTCCAGTATTATTTGGATTTGTCAACTGTTTGAGAAATGGTGACAAATTTGTAAGATGATAAAGCATTAGAATGAAGAAAGTATGACTGGTTATGGTACTGTTGGCATATATAGGTGAGAAGGTTAGAGGTTTATTGGAAAATGGATGATTGAAGATAGATATGAAGGTACTCACTCCGTCCCAAAATAAGTGTCTTGGTTTCTTTTTTGAGAAAATTTAAGTAGAAGTTAGTTGGTGACTTAATGTTGTGCATATCCTCTTATATCTCCATGGACATGTGTTGTAAAAGGGATAATAACTAACTTATTATAGGAATATTATTGGTAATCCTTGTACAACTAATTTCCTAAAAAGGAAAGAGGACATTCATTTTGGGACAAAAGCTTCAGAGAAACAAGACATTCGTTTTGTGACAAAGAAGTCTTTGCTAGGCTCACTTGCATGGTACATTGTGCTTGTTTGAATCCTCTTTGCTTTTGAGTTGTGAAATCTGTTTGTTGAACTATCTTTGTTGCCTGCAGATTTTCTCATATTGTTCTTCACAGAAGCTCTTTTCTATTTTGGGGTTGCTGTTTTTCTTCTGCTAATAGATCATCTAAGAAGGCCCACTGAGCAAGATTCTAATGCAATCATCAATAGAACCAACACTCCTCAGTTGGGACAGCGAATCTCTTCTATTGTTGTTTTGGCATTAAATCTTATTATTCCTGTGGTGACAATGGGCTTAGTGTGGCCGTGGACTGGCCATGCAGCTTCTGCTACGCTTGCTCCATACCTAGTCGGTATTGTGGTCCAATATGCATTTGACCAGTATGCCAGTTACAAGAAGTCACCATCATGGCATGTCATTCCTATTATATTTCAAGTAAGAATTCTAAAGTCGTAATCTTGACCATCTTTCTAGGGGCATCCCTGTTTGAGATTGAGAATTGAAAAACTAAATTTGTTTTTTTAGTTGCATATTTCAGTCACTAATCTCAATTAGCGTACTTCATATGGAAATACTACAACTAATACTTGATTGCCTATAAAACAATATTTGGAAAAAAAATATACTTTACAGGTTTATAGGTTGCACCAACTGAATAGAGCAAGACAATTGGTGATGGCCCTGTCACTCGCAGTTAGAGGAGCAGAGATGACACCGCATAATTTGGCAACAAACAGCTCTTTGGGTACGCTCCTGATTGTCCTTCAGTGCCTAGGGATCATATGCATTTGGTCACTTTCAAGCTTCCTCATGAGGTTTTTTCCTTCTGCTGCCATAACTGAACACAAGACGTGAAAATACCGGAAGAGTTAGTTTATCTTTCATCTTACTCTACAAAGGAAAGAGCTGCATTTGGTCTTATTTCAAGAATGTGCATAATACTAGGAAGTTGTATTTTTGTGGGTTCGGTTCTGCTTTCGTGGGAGCCTGAAAATTGAAGCATTTCACTTGCCAAAGCAAATATAAAAGGGTTATTGCTGTACTCTGAATGGTAGTTTTATGCAAGAGACAAGTCCTAAAAGACTAATACTGTTCTACTACGTGCAGGTATGCATCTGGTAGCATCTTTTGACCTTGTAACCGTAACTCTGGAAAGTTAATCCAATATTACTTGTACATTAATTACTTCTATAGAATGTGTCGTCTTCCTGATTAATGTACGTACCTCTCGGAAGTCATTTGACTATTTAATTTTGGCCAAATTTTGAGCCTACCATCTTCTTGTTTCTGCAGTGTCGATACTTGATACTGACTTTAACATTTTATATCTACTGGGACTGCCCTTGTAACATAAGCCTGGTTAATTTTTTCTTCATAATAGTGAATGTACCAATATGTCTTGGAGTTCTGAACTTGCCAAGAAATGATGAGAATTGACCTGAGATATGGAACCTTCAGCAAATTCCTCTCTTAATTTTATATGCTTTTTAGTGGTCATAGGCTTTTACAAGTGTTCAAAAATAGTTATGTAAAGTAAAATGATTAGAGCCAAATTGTCAAACTAAAGTCAACATATTTAACCAAGTAATGGTGAGATCATCACCAATCAAGTGCAAATCAACATAGTGAAGTATATAATACAGATTGATGAATACTTAAATGACTAGTAGTAGATATTATATATTCTTGGAAACACTTTTTCAACAAGATTCGAAACTAACCAATATTCTCTTAGATTAGAGCAAAATTAGCAAATGAAAGACTACATCAATTTACTTGTGACTTTGGCTTGCTAGAATCATTTGTAGAATTAATTATGTCTGAAATAGGTACACTTAGTTTTGGCCAGAAATAAGGGAATTTTGGAACCTTTCCCATGAAAATTCCTGTGCATGTAGCTGGTTTCTATTATCATCAACATCAATCATGCTTATGCACCTTCTCCTTTGGCTGTTTGTCTCTTTATATATTGCCTCTGCTTGTCTCTTAATGTGGTGTCATTGCCTAAAAAATTCAACAGTAGGTACTGTCTTGCCATAACACTCCTCTTCCTTCAAGTTTAAGCTCAGATTAGGTAGAATCTTGAAAAGCCCCATAAACTTTCCATTTTCTAGTTGGAATGGAATACGACAAAATAAATGTGACTTTTGTGGACCTGAAATTATTATAAGTTGTTTGTCAAGTCAAAAATGATTGCACAAGAGAATGGAGGGTCATATGAATCTGTAGAATGCAGATTCTCACACTTGAATATGTTTCTGACTTTGTTTTAACACATTGCATATGCAGATATGGAGAGGCAAATCAAGAGCACTTGGGAAACAAATGGTCCAGGTAGGCAACTACTTTGTCTTCTTGTCTGGGTTTGGCCTTTCTCAGCATGGGAATATATGATGGGTTTAATCTGTGTTGCTTGTCTCTGCTTAAATGCTGTGAAAAGCACCACTTGAAAGGAAAGTGAATGCATGTTTTTATCAGCAAAAATGAAAGAACCTAATATATATAATGATATGTGATGTGCTCATTTTTGTCCGTTATATTTGGGCCTATATTAGCACGAATATTCACAATATTCTGAATCTATTTCTGTGGCCTAAATTTAAATGAACTTAATTGAGCCAATGAAGCATCTTATTACACCAAAAACTTCATGGATGTCATTATTTATTACAAAGTTGCATCTTGAGAATTTTTCTGAGGTGGTGGTTTTGGTTATGGTCTCTACTCTCCTGTTTTCTTCTGGTAATTAAATGGGTATTAGGTGGTATAGGTTGACGGAGATGAGGTTTCATACTGAAAAAAAAGTAGTCAAAATTAGAAGTTTTGTCTTTGGTTTGATTGTTTGTATCTTGCAACTGGCTGGGCAGTGGGCATTGAGCTGGATCAAGGATTTTCATCCGAAAACACGATATGGCATTGCACGAATCTCTCGTTGTGCGATGGACCATCCTATAATTTCATTAACTTAATGAGTCTATACCCATGTAGTTGACAATGGTTTAATGAATTTAACATTTGATGACAATATCTGTTTCAAAAGTCATGATTCATAATCTTTTGGAAATAAATTACTTGTAGTGGAATCTTGTTATTTCTCAGTGTGATGTTGGATTCACTATGTATTTTGCAGAGTCCAGCCTAAACTGAACACCAAACTAGAGCCTATAGAGAGTCCCACTTGTTGAATTATCTAGCAAGCACAAGTGGGTCACTCTCATTACTTCACTATCTTGCTTTGAGCAATATGTATCCATCACACCATCTTATCTCCATACACCTCCCATCTCACATTGTGGAGAAAGAAGACAAAAAACAACATAGTAAAAGAGATGGCCAATCTCTTAGGATAGTTGGTGCATAAATAAGAGTATTTAAGCTACAATCTTCCACCATCCCAGCAGTTTTATAGTTCTGTACCATCTTTCCTTCCAAATTCCTTCATTTTCTTTGATGGAATCAAACTTTCATGAAGGTGACACTGAATCTTCCTGATCACAACAGTCTGAGATGGGTGGCATTCATATGTGTCCTATCGTGTTGTTTGGGATATTCAGTGCTGTTCTTGCTGCCACTCTTGGAGATGTTTCATCAGATTCCAATTGGCTTCTGAGAATAAAATCAGAACTGGTTGATTCTGCTGGTGTTCTTGATAACTGGTCTTCACAAACTAACATGTGCAGCTGGAATGGACTGACATGTTCAGATGATCAAACCCATGTTTTGAGCTTGAACCTATCTAGCTCAAGTCTATCAGGTACAATCTCAAGAGAAATCGGTCACCTAGCTTCGCTTCAGACGCTGGATTTGTCTTCCAATTCTCTGTCTGGTTTGATTCCTCCTGAGATTGGACAGCTTCAGAATCTGAGGGTACTTGTGCTTCATTCAAATTACCTCTCTGGTAAGATTCCTTCAGAGATAGGCCTTTTGAAGAAGTTGCAAGTTTTTAGAACTGGAGACAACTTGTTGTCAGGTGAAATCCCTCCAAGTATTGGCTACTTGAGTGATTTGAGAGTACTTGGTTTTGCTTTTTGCCAATTGAATGGAACTATTCCAGCTGAGATTGGTAATCTAAAGCATCTATCATCTCTGGACCTGCAAAACAACAGTCTTGGCGGCGCCATTCCCGAAGAGATTCTTGGCTGCGAAGAGCTCGAAATCTTTGCAGCATCGAACAACAAGCTCGAGGGAGACGTACCGGCTTCAATGGGATTGCTCAAGTCATTGAGCATTCTCAACTTGGCCAACAACAGTCTTTCAGGGTCTATAAAACTGGGCCATCTTTCCAATCTGAAGTACTTAAATTTGGCTGGGAACAGGTTCAGTGGAAACATCCCATCAGAGCTTAACCAGTTGGTTTTGCTTGAGAAGCTTGACTTGTCTCATAACCACTTCTCAGGAACAATCAGCCTCCTGATCAGTATGTTAAAGAACCTGCAAGCCTTGGCTCTGTCTGGTAATGCATTGACAGGAACCATCCCAAGCAACTTCTGCATCAGAGGTTCAAGATTGCTTCAACTCTTTGTCTCTCAAAACAAGCTATCAGGTAAATTCCCTTTTGATCTGCTGAATTGTACCTCTCTCCAACAATTAGACCTTTCGGATAACGATTTCGAAGGAGAACTACCATCCAGCCTAGACCGGCTTGAGAACCTCACAGATCTCTTGCTCAACAACAACAGCTTCTCTGGGACTCTCCCACCTCATGTTGGCAACATGAGCTACTTGCAAAGTCTATACCTCTTCGACAACATGCTCACTGGTAAACTTCCCGCTGAAATCGGTAAACTGAAGAGGTTGTCTGAAATCTACCTCTATGATAACCAGATGTCAGGAAGCATACCAAGAGAGCTGACAAACTGCACAAGTTTGACAGCAATTGATTTCTTTGGAAACCATTTTTCAGGGATGATTCCAGCAACAATTGGGAAGCTCAAGAAGCTAGTTTTTCTCCAACTGAGGCAAAATGACTTGTCAGGTCCTATCCCTCCAAGTTTGGGGTACTGTAAACATCTTCAGTCCTTGGCCTTAGCTGATAACAAGCTCTCAGGATCATTGCCTTTCACTTTCAGGTATCTTTCAAGACTCAGCACCATTTCTCTCTACAACAACTCCCTCGAAGGTCCTCTTCCCGCGAGCCTCTCGGTCTTCAAGAACCTCAAGATCATAAACCTCTCTCACAACAAGTTCATTGGAACCATCTCTTCCCTATCTGGTGCACACTCTCTGACTCTCCTGGACTTGACAAACAACAGCTTCTCGGGCCCCATTCCTTCCGGACTATCCACCTCAAGAAACCTAACCCGTCTTCGCCTTGCTCACAATCACCTAACTGGCAACATTCCCTCTGGATTAGGCCAACTCAAGGAGCTCAACTTTCTTGACCTGTCACATAACAATCTCACAGGGAAATTGGCTCCTCCTCTCTCAAGCTGCAAGAAGCTTGAACACCTCTTGCTCAATAACAACTGGCTTTCGGGCACCATTCCTCCATGGCTAGGGACCTTACAAGAGCTAGGCGAGCTAGACCTCTCATCCAACACCTTCCATGGATCAGTCCCTCCAGAGATTGGAAACTGTTCAAGACTACTCAAGCTCTCACTCCACAGCAACAACCTGTCTGGTGCAATCCCACAAGAAATTGGGAACCTTGCTGCTCTCAATGTCCTCAACATGCAAAGAAACAACCTCTCAGGCTCCATTCCTGCAACAATCCAGCAGTGCAAGAAGCTGTTTGAGCTCAGGCTCTCAGAGAACTACTTAACAGGTCCTATTCCATCTGAACTAGGGACACTCACTGAGCTACAAGTGATCTTGGATCTAAGCAACAACCTGTTCTCTGGTGAAATACCATCTTTTCTTGGAAGCCTCTTGAAGCTGGAGAGACTAAACCTCTCCTCCAACAATCTCCAAGGTCATATCTCATATTCTCTTGGAAAGCTGACCAGCCTCCACATGCTCAACCTGTCAAACAATCATCTCCAAGGCCAAATCCCATCAACCTTTTCAGGATTCCCACTCAGCTCCTTCTCTGGCAATGACAACCTCTGTGGTCCACCATTAGTGTCATGTTCAAAATCAGTGGATCAGCAGAGGAAGTGGCTGTCAGAAACTGCAGTTGCAGGTATCATAGTAGCCATTGTCCTCACTTCCATAGTAATATGTTTGGTTTTGGTTTCAATCATGGTGAGAATATGGTGTAATTGGAAGAAAGATGAATTGGAGAAGTGGAAATACAGAGATGAGAAGAGAAGGAATGGTGAGTACTGCAAAGTGAACAATTCCATGGCTGCTGCTTTGGTTTGTTCAAAAGATGATAAGCAAGATTGTACAAGAACATGCATTTTCCAACTCGATTTGGAAACAGATGCTGAGAAGAATTTACACTTTGATGTTAAGTGAAGAATGTGTCCTTGGGTTTTCTTCTTTTCAACCTTTTGTTTTGTTCATGAAATTTTGGTTCTTATTTTTTTTAATATCAGGATTGGCTGAGACTAGATAAACATAATGGATTCGGGCAGGACGCGAAATTCATTAAAGCATGTATCATTAAAGCGTGTATGGGGTAAATTGTTGACGGGGCATCATCTAATTGGCCATGATTTATTGGCTGAAAATAAATCATAGCTGACTAATCTCCATTCGAGACGAGGGCACAGGTTGAGGTTTAAGCCTCTCCCCAGGGGTGTGTTGAGTGGAGATCGAACGCAAACGCTTTTCCCACTCACGCAGCCTGTGTTACCAACTGCACCACTACCCTTGGGTTTGTATAATATTTATTCATTACAAAACATCTCAAACTGAGAAGAACAAATTTTTTAAAAAATTATAAAAACTTTTTATTCATTTTTTCACAAACTTTTGGGCCAGTTGCAATGTGGTCCATGGGCTTTTCAGTCTTGTTCATGATCACATATTATTGATTTTGTAATCAGATATTTCGAGTGCCACAAATTCAAAATAAAAAATGTACCATTAAGTTCACACAAATAGTGTCGTCTCTAGTCATCAAATTTGAAAACTTAATTCGTCCCATTTACCAATATTTAGGGTTTCTATTGTTTCATGATTTTGTTTCCCAAATCACATATAAAAGGTCTATCCACGTAAATTGTCTGTTGAAAGCTATTACCCAAACTATACAAGATCCATGTTATGTACGTTCACCAAAGTACACATGAACACACCATTAAATGTACCAAGATTTTATACACAACCAGAATGTTTTTTTTATGAATTCTGGGAGGGAGTAAATGAAAATTACTATGCATTTGTGATTCAGGAACCAAAAACCATAATTCAAAAACCATCTAAAAATGGAACCAAATTTAAATCCAAATTAGGAAATAAAACCAAAGAGAATGTACCAAATATTCCAAGAATATTCTCATACATGACAAAAGATTGTATGGTGTGAAATTTTTTTCTAAATAGGGTTGATGTAGACTTGTAAAAAGTTTTATTGTGACAAAAAGTGAACAATTTAAGATCCAAAAAGAGCTCAATATTGGAGATGGCATCTTCTTCTCCAGTCAACTAAGTCAAACGTATCAACGGTCAATTTATTTACACCATTGATTATGGATCTAATGCAAGTGAACAAGAACATGTTTTGAGACAAATATATGTATATATATATATATATAAATGTATGCTGTGAAATCTAAAAGGGATTAAAATGATAATCCCTAGCTAGAAACAGCTACAAATTAAAGATTCAAACATATAGTTTGATCTTTTGATTTGATGAGAATCACTTTGTGCAAACTATGGCCGCTCTGCGCATTAGAGCTCGCATTCGGATGGAAGATTTGCACGTAAAAATAAACTAGACAACATAAACATGTATTACTACTACTACACAGATACTACGCACGGTCGTGCACTCACAACCATGGATACGCACAGTCGTGCGCGCATCAAATAAGCAATAGATCAAAACATAACATGACGGGAGAGAGAGGCGAGAGAAGAGGGTGTTGTGGATGAATGTGTCTGCAAGTATTCCTTTTATAGGAGAAGAATGAAGGAGGAGATGGGCTAGGGTTTGGTTTTGTTTTGTGTTTACGGGCAGAGCGGGCAGTGGAATCGGGGCAGTCTCTGCCACCGCCTCAATAATAAACTGCAACTTGCAGCTAGCTACCAGATGAGGAAGATGACTAGGCTCTTAAATTCTCTATTTTTCACAATAATAATAAATACGGGTAAAATATAATAACTGAGGTTTGGTCCAAGTCAAATTCATTTATACCAATTTCATATTTTTAAATGGAGTGTTGTAATTTTATTTGTCAAATATTTCTTGACTTATAATACTACTTGCTCTCTAATAATAACTGAAAATAAACCAAAGCTTAAGACATCAGTGGCTAACTCGCAGTTAGAACATTTTAAGTCGTTAGAGATCAATAAACACTAAAAAAAAAAAATCTTGTTTTCGCGAGTGAATTTGTTAGAGGTTGGGATCTTGGAAATAAATCTATGCCCAATACATTAGTGGCTAACTCTCAGTCAGTTTACTCTAAGTCGTTAGAGATCAATTAACACTACAAAAAAAAATGGGTTGAATAATTAAATAAATAAAATGGGTTGTTTATCAATTTAGTTAGTTGACATGTTTAGTTTGGACTCCGGTAGAAGTTAAGTTCAAACCAAAATTTTTAAGGTTTGAGGTAGACATTCTTACAACTCGACCAAAAATATATCATAAACAATGTTGAATCTCTTTAATATATAATACAATATAGAATGAAGGCATGGGCCACGGCCCACCACAGTCGCCCCTGCCTCCGACGCTAGGCATGACCATCACTCTTCATTGACGAATTTGATTCATGCTTTTGTGGGAGTGGAGATTGTAATTCATCGGCAAAGTTGACCCATGTCTTGGTGTGCTTGTCAATATCTCTTTATTAGCGAAGTTAATTCATGCCTTCGTAGACACGACGATCATCATTCATTGGGTTTGCTTCTTTCTCGCCATGGTAGTAGCATTTTGTTGTAGTATAATTTTTTAAGAATCAACATATTGAAAAGATGTTTATAACCTTGTTAGCAAATACCTGCTTTAGGCCTTTTCTTGTTCTTTCCTATATGGTTATTTTTTCATATCATCTCAATAGACAAAACAAGCTGATTGGATAAATACTTTAAAGGGTAAAACAGTCTTTTTATACAAATAGTTATCTTGCTTGGAACAAGAGCCTAATTATCATATATTTAAGCAAAGACAGTTCATCTACTGTAAAAAAACACACTGGAGCACCCTCAAACTTCAAAACATGAAACTTAGCAATAGCATTTTTACAGAGTTTTGTACAAGGTCTTTTTATAGACAAGCCAAGAAAACTGGAAAATTTGCCTCGCTAGTAAGCAGGAAATAGTCTTGGCCTCTGGGTTAGCGACTAAATGCACGATACATTGGAGCACCCTCATCGTCCATGAACCTCAACTCTCTACTCTATTTACAGGAGGAAAATTTTCTATCACCTACAAGCTTTAACTAACTTTTTCTCTAAGCTTCGGGTACGCTGTTCATACACTACAACACAACACCGACGAATGAAAGAATTGAAGCACAATATGCAAGATCTACACAATTACGTTCTTCTCCTCCTTCACTGTGTCCAACAACTGCACTTCAGCCATCAACCGACTATATTCATGTTGATATCCACGCAGTTCACTTCTGAGCCGCATCACCTATGAAATCAACATCGGTATTACAACTATTAGAAGAAGCCGTGAAGAAATGGTTCTTTAATCCAGGCCGTTACCAAAATGAACACTACTGGTATAAGCTAAACATGTAAACTAAAACATCTTTTGCACTGACCCCAGGACAAAATGTTAACAGACACCATTTCTTTTTACTATACTGTTTTACTTCTCAAAATGCTTCACATAACAAATGGAATGACATTCCAATGAAGTGACCCGCATCTCTGTGACATAGTCCGAGGATTGGGAGATGGTGGACCAAGTACAGGCAACTACTAAACGGCGGTAAATTCAGTAATTATAATAAGTACCTTGAGATTAAGTTCTTTCTCTGTCTGCTTATATTCCAAGCATCTGAAAGATGAAACAAACATATAAAAATGGTCTGTCAGAATATGCCGAAAGATGAAAACAACTCCCACAAATTTGAAACCATTAAGATATCACTTTATTTCTTGCCATTTTTCCTCAAAAGCATCAGTAAATACTAGTAAGGAAAGGCGACGAATCGAATTACTACACATCATAATCTATTCAGAAAAAAGCTGACCCCAAAGCTATAGTATAAATATATAACATAACACTAATATTCTAATGTACTCACTTTGCTTGTAGCTTCTTGTTTTCTTGCAACAAGTTTAAAACCTCTTTGTCTATCAAATGATTCGAAGTTGTATTGGCAGGCTACAAAAAATACATAATGGTCAAACAGCAAAACTAATCGAGGTGCTAGATGTAGATGATTACGGCATAATAAAGTACAGGGACATGAACTTGAACTAATAAGCAAACTATTCAATCATAGCCATTTCATCATCTAAAAACAAACAAATAAAATAAAAGCCAAAGAATAAAGCCCACATAATAAGGTCTTCAGAAATCACACTTATATCATGGATTGATACATTACATAGCCAAACAACTAATTGATTAACCGATGCTTCCATCTGAATCAACCATTAGATAAGAAACGAATAATTTAAAAGTTGGTCTTATTATTGTTCTCTGTAAAAATCTTGAATCAACCATTAGTTAAGCCAGCATAAATTAATAGGGGATTTCCCTTTTTGGACAAGTAAAAATTTGTCTTTAGCAACTACACTATTATCATAGATTTATATGGTACACCACCAAACAACTGATTGATTAAGCGATAAAATTTATAAGTTACACAGCCAAACTGTTTGATTAACCGATTGAGTTGGGTTTTATTATTGTTCTTAGTGAAAATTTTGAAATTCAGAGAGATGGGCTTTGATAATAAACATCTTTGCACCACCTAATTTTAATTGAAAGTTAAAAATATGGAAGATAAAGACTAAGTAAGAGTGCCTGTGATGTTTTGTACCGAAAAAAGGTTTTAAAGCAGGAAAGAACAATGCAAACCCCTGACACACCTGTATTTGCCCAACAACAATTGCCCTGACCCCTTTCACCGCTTGCCTTTTCACCATCTCAACTCCTGCTGAATCACCACCATGTTCCTTCCTTTTCATACCTGATGTTTCTGAACAAATACGAGGCATTACACCTTTAGATGTGACTAGCAAAGATTGTAATGTAGAAGGCTTACACTTCTGTTAACACATCTACCTTGTTTGGGTATTAGCCGTTCTATGCCAGCTGCTCTGCTATAGGAGGAACTAGCAACTGGACGATGAAAGCTTCTGTCTATAGATGCTGTTTTTGTTGTACCATCATGGAAACTGTTATGCAACCTGACAGGTTCTTTATCACTATGAGGTGTACAATGAGGTGAAACCTGGGGTTGCGTAGGTGCTCGAGGCTTCTTTTTCACCTGATACCCAATAAACCCACAATGATAATCCCTACAAGAATTCAATCACATGCGTTAGGTTGATCTTGCAAATTTATGCCAAGTATAAATTAGACCAGCTTAATAATACGGGCATCCCCTCACATAGAAATGACATGGGTTAAATAGTTTGGTCACCCCTGGCCTGTCATTTTGTTTAGATTTAATTTCTAACAAGGGTATTTGAGTTTTTTAACCCCTAGATTGGTCATGTTTTAGTTTACCCCCAGCATCCACTACAACCGGTTCTCCACTGTCACATCATCAAAAATTGAGGGAGAGGTTGCAGTGCTACAGTAAGGAGATAGAAGGTATTTGAGGCTTAAACAGTGCCTTTCGAAGCGACTTTGTATGGTTATTTTTTTCTTTTGTACTCAACCAAAACAATGTCCTTTTGGGTAAGCCAAATAAAAAATACGAATTGGCATAGCTTTATTGCGGACTTGGTATATTAGATGATTTGGCAGTGAGATGCCAAATGTAGCGACTACCAAGGGAAAAAACTAAAGTTAGGGACTGAATCTTAATAAAATAAGAGTCTGAGGGTAACAAACTATCAAACCCAAATGATAATGATCATTCCAAAAGTGTGTCAAGCAGTATCAAGGGCCCAATTGCATGGTATGAAATGTTATATGATATATTTTAATGACATCAAGAATCGACAAAATACGATATAAAAGAAGAAAGATGCTTTGATTTCAATTTTATTTTTCCAAGAAACAATATAAGATCTATTCAGAAATAATAAACACATAGGAAGACAAAAGTGCACTCATAGAAGGAATCTTAAAATGGGAGATGCCAGATTAGCAGATTACTACAAAATAAATGACATTTTCTAAATGTAACGCTATAGTAGCTTTACCAGTATTCCCAGGTCATTTCCTTCAACCGACCTTCAAGCTTCTGGAAAAGGGAAGTTCTTTCAAAATCTTGTTTGTTATGAGTTGGCTCGACAAAATTTGCTTCCAGAACACCTAAAACAACACAAATATTTCCCACTAAGTCCCGACAATTTTGAACAAAATTCACAATTAAAATAAAAAAGGATAATAATAAAGCAAGATAGGAGCTTCAGCAACTTCTCACCAACAACTCCTCTACCCCTACTGTCTGAATAGCTAACAACCTGCCAAAAGGGCTGCAAAAGAAAGCAAAAGAGTGAAGACTAGGGAAGTCAACTATTTACTGGAAAAATGCCTACACAAAAATAAAAATTACATCTATTCTGTTTCTTTTTTAATTTTATTTATTTCTTTGAGAATAAAATTATCAGACAATAGTAAACTCTTGTGGGCATCAGTATCTATTCAACAGATAGATTTCACTGGGTCGACATATATAAAAAAACAAACACCTACTCAGAAACAAGTTAACAATTACCAGTATTAGACGGTTCTTGTGGTAAACATTGAAGCCATGGATGTTGACTTGTGGAGCTTCTTTAAGAAATCCAATGGTAGTGATAACTTCACCCTACACAATTGAATGAGCAACAACACAAGTTACAGGAAACAAATATCACTGTCTGTTGCAGCAAGTGCCAGCAACTAACAAGTAACAAACATGGAATTAAGGTGAAGCTATTTATATCGTAGCATTTACTCAGAGAACCCAGATAAGTAGCTCAAGCAATCAGGTTAGATTTGCTCCCTCGAGACTTCACCAAATTTGTCCACACGGGAAAGGTAGTTTAAATAAAGGGGTACCAACACAGTTTGATTGGGATATTAGTAAAAGTACAGAGTAAGGGACGGGGGAAGCAGCTATTCTATTAAAACCCTAGGAACATTGTTTGTCCAGCATTCATTCCAATGCATAAATAATCACACTATACTGATACCAATAAAATACGTAAATTATCAAGAGTTAATGCTAATTCAATAATTTTGCCATATGAAAAAAAAAAAACATCATTTGAAAAGCATTTCAAATTTCAATAACTAGAAACCCCTCAACGGGTGGGGATGATAGGACTTAGAGAGGGAAGATACCTTCCCTCCATGTGCTGTTTGTCCATGGGAAAAAGATAGTCAAATGCCAAGCCTAGAAACACAAAAAAAAATCTAAGAGAATTTACTCTCCCTATTCAGCCATTTATAGAAGAGCTTTTGATGGAACTCAGAGGAAAGAAAGGTTTCCTATTCTCTCCTACCAAATGAAGAGCATATAATCTTGTTAGAAGAAAAAATTTCAAGCCTAATAGACACAAAAATACATAAGACAATTTACTCTCAAAGCGTATTTTTTTTCCCTATTCAGCCATTTATAGAAGAAGAGCTTTTGATGGGCTTCAGAGGAAAAAAAGGTTTCCTTTTCCCTCCAACCAAACGAAGAGCATGCAATCTTGTTCGAAGAAAAAAATTCAAGCCTAACAGACAAAAATACAAGACAATTTACTATCAAAAGCATATTTTATCTCCCTATTCAATCTTGTTAGAAGAAGAAAAATTCAAGCCTAATAGACTAGGAAGTAGCAACTGATAAACTAATATTGAAGTTTGGCAATGAAGGACAAAACCATAGTAGTCTGATGAATCATGTAACAACTTTTTGATATGATGCATCAATCTTCACAAATTCTATACTCTTTTTTTACAAACACATGCACTGCAAGTCTGCAACAGAAAATAATTTAGTATTATATTACCTCCTTGCATCCACCACTTTGAGGTTTATACAAGATGAATTCAGGATATTTAAGATCATTAGCAATAATATGATGCTCAACCACTCGGCCCCGCAATATTATACTGAAGTTTTGAGGCATCCGCAGATACAAGATGGACAAGTAATCCTGTGGAGAATTACGGAATTGATTTAGAATAATCTGATTTCTGATACACCTAATTTAGCTATAATTCTCTATCAGACTTACACGGAGAGAATAATGAAATCTGTTTGCAATGTGCTGTTCATTTATTCCCTTCCAAGCAGCAACTGTTTCAACTTTTCTGGTATCCCCCCCAATACGAATATCCTGTGCACACCAAGTCAAAATAACCAATTGATATGAAATGATAACTAGACTAATTTCAAGAAGATAAAAAAAATAATAATACACGTGGAATTTAACCTCAGGGTCTGTATCAAAGTCCAGCTCCACTTTGCCGTCATTGTTGAGCCATAAATTATAGATAACAACTTTTGTGCCATGTGGCCCCACATCATTAAACTGTCATCAGATTCAAAAGAGAATGAAACAAATCTAAAAAAGCAGAATATCAAAGAAATTAACAGGATTTCCTCTGAGCTTCATCTTATATAAAGTTTTCTTTCAATAATAGTTTGACCTAAAACATGTAATCAAAGCAGCAGCACTAATCTGCTAAAAATGAAGTTTAATGGAAGCTTTGAAGCAACTAAAAGGGAAATATTGGAATGAAAGCTTGAAATAACAAAATACCTTTGTATTCATTGACTTTTACTTATATTGGTGCCTATTCATACAAAGACACTAGTTTGGGAACATAGGAAAACCCTAAAATATAACATGGAAATGTTTCATAAAATAATGTGTTAATCATTTTAGATCAGGTAAACTTGCAATATCAGAGTTTCTCATATAAAGCACAACTTGACTTTGTAAAGAACAACTCTCGGACAAGCGTTTACTAGTCAGAAAATACACAAATCAGAATACTCATAATGGCATTGGGGCTATCATAGCTTCTTTAGAAGATATTAAGTTTAAGCATTTTAGTTCAACTTAATGTTTGGATAAATATGATTTACTCCCAATAGTTAAAACATTGGCAAGGGTACACAAGCTCCATTTAACCTGAATTTGATATGCAATTAGAACTACAAAATACTTGAGCATTCTTCTATTACTAAATTTTAAGTTGAAATGAAGGCAAAAGTAATGCCAGCCAGATGCATAAAACAGATTAAATGACTTTAGATAAAGAATTAACAATAGAATTGATAGTTCAACCGAGATCACCATAGGCATTATTATGAACTAACTTGAAAGCTAAGACTGAGAGAAGTACTAACGTGCATATACAGATGAATCCAGAATTCAGAAACGATCATGTTAATTAATGAATGTCAGTGAGCAGTACTGCAGTAGAGTATTAAGACAAGCAAAGACAGAAATTTTGGGTGCTTACTTGCTTCAGAAGTTCTGCTTCAGTGGAATAGGGAGACCACTGTAATAGCATAGAAAGATTAGACATAAAATGTTCCCTAGTATTCAGGTGTTCCAAGGAGCCAGTTGACGTGTTGAACTCATAATCCACCTGCAAATTGACTTGAGAGTTAATACCTTAAAATTGGACTTGAAAGATGAACTCCAATACAGAGTGAGTATTTACTCAACAAGCGGTAGTTTAGCAGCCCACAGAAATAACAACAAAAGAATCATGTGAGAATTCAAGGTTCGATGTTCGCCCACAGGCTATATAGCAAGCTATGAAGCACAGGTACTTCTAGGAGAAGAACCTACTGGTAATGGGTACTTACCGGGTACTGGTACTTCGTACCTCGTGGGTACATACCGGGTACGTACCCAAATTAAGTGAACAGTGTTTTGTTTTGGGGTCTTTTTCGGGTACGGCTTGGCCTAAGCCGCTTGGGTATGGTCAAATGTTTTGGGTACGGTCAAAATATAAGGTGGGTACTTCTTCGGTACCTAATATATTTATATAATTAAAACTTACATTGTTTTCCCTTCAAAAAAAAAAAACTTACATTGTTTTAATAAATAAATAAAAACAAATTTTCTATAATCTTTAAATAAGAAAAGACTCATATTTAATACTTATCATTAATTTACTGGAGTAATGCATACTGGCATACTGCACAGCAACCCACATCCTTTTTTTTCTTCTAACTAAAAGAAATAAGCTAGCTCCTGTCATATGTTGTATTTCAAGTTTACGGACCTTAATATTTGAAGGTCAAAATTGGTATTGGATATGGAAATTGTATAGCTTTGTTTTAAATTTGTTGTCAGTGGCTATATAATTGAAAATTTAGCATACATGTTAATAAATTATAATATATATCTAATTTTAATTTTTAATTATTTTAACTATAAGTACCCCTCCGTATCCGTAATTAAGCTTTTTGAAAAATAATCGTACCGAAGTACCGGGTACATACTGTACTGTACCAGGTACTAGTACCTGTATTCGTGTTTCATTGACAGCAACTCAGTTGTAAGTGTCAAGAAATAAACACATTCCTTTAAGCATTTGTCTAAATATTGAGAATATGCCTATCTTCTAATCATATAAAAGTATGCAAGCTGATGTGCACGATTCATTTAACACAAGGAAGCAGCTGCAAAGATGTGAAAAGAAAATATACAGATAACAATCAACCAGAATACATAGACCACCAGAATAAATAAATAAATTAAGCAATGATACAAACCATAGGTACTACTATTCTGTCATGACCAGTTTGTGACAGGAATGTATAAGATAGGAGACCAATGCTCTGAGACAAGACCCTGGTCATAAAAAAAAAAAAAAACAGAAAAGCATTAAGGATTTAACACGAAAGCCAGTAAATTTTTGTATAAATATTTCTTATACTGGAAAATGTTTAAAATCTTTTTATAACAAAATCATTAGCATGTAGGATAAACTGAAAGTTCAGGAATTCTTTATGAGAAAATAGATTATGAATACTTGCACAAGACCATCACATACATGGTTGCCGAATTAAGGTTCACAGCATAGACCGGACTGAATCAAGAATCATATGATTCATTAAATTATTATAAGGAAACTAGTTATATATAATTAGAAAGATATTTGTCATACTTTTGTATCATGGGTATTTTAAAAGTTAGTATAATGTACCTACCTAATACATCTGGAAATTTTTGAAAAAAAAGAAGCTTTGAGGACTATGGAACTGGTGAAAGGTTGCCCTGCTAGCTTTGTGTAATTGTATTACATATGACTTGTGATTTTCTTGAAGAGTTTTAAACCAAAATCTAAATAATCTGGACTTGTAGAGTCTGGTAGTAATAGAACTCTCAAAACAACGAGGAAATATTGGGGCAGAAATTGTTGAAGTAATCATGGATCATTCCATATCACACGGGTCACAAGATCCATAAAAAGTTTAAAACATCTATGAATTGAGTGAGCTGTAAGGAATTGTGATTTAGGCATTTGAAACGCCTGAATTGTGATGCAACGCATGGTTCAGTTCGACCCACGGTTTCACAGGTTGAACCAAACCGAACTAAAGTTATGCCTGTAATATTCACCCATGATCACATATACTCCAATTGTTAGGATGTTTTGACAATGACAAAGATTTGATTTGATTTAATTTCCTTAGTTTCGTAATAAGTAATTAGGGGTTGATTGAGAGTTGGTTTAGTCAATGGTCCCAACAAGATAAGAATAACATACTGTAATAAGTTCTTAACTTCAATGGTTCCTATAAGAAAGCTGCACATCAGAAGTGAATATATTATATTTAAATATACAATTTCTTTACCCTATTCTACAAGATGTGCTCAGGAAACCTCTTCCTTGCATTCTCTGCAACAAAACCTAAAGCATTATCTTGTATTCATTCATAATCAAGTGCAGGATTTCCATTTCTAGACGGTAAATGTAAACAAAATGGCAATGCCTGTGTTGTGCATACAACTGAGCCTTCAAAAGATTGTCCAAGTAGCTTCCTTTTTCCATATTATTAAAGGAGGCCATGTTCACCACCACTTTCAACACTACCTTTCACATACGAGCCTCGCATTTTTCTTTTTATCGTGGGCCTGATACGTGCACAGTTGAGAGCCTTCTAAATAAACAATCCTCCCACGTGTAAGCATTTTCCTTCTACTCGTGGACAACTACAGGCATGTCCCGGAGATCACAAAGGAAGGTTGTACGATCATGCAACAAGCTTAGATCCAAATTTGCTTTGTTATCATGTTAAGTTCAATATTGGGCTACATACGAAGGCTTGGGCTTCTACTACTTAAAGGTGAACCTTGTTAGTATTCGACTTTCAAATGTATATGCAGCCTCCTTTTCCATATTTTCTCTAAGTATTGACATTTTTTATCACCACTTACAACAATTTCCTAATTGATAATGATCAAATAAGCGCATCTCAAGTAAACTATCAATGAACTGAGTGAAAATTTCCTTTTAACAAGCAAATAACCAATTGAGAAGTATCAAAATCCAATATGTAAACCTAAAAAATTATTGAAGTGAAAATATAATTTGAAAAAATATATATATATATGCAATAAAACTAATTAAATCTGACTTTCACCAGTAGAGATGCTTGGACTTTCCAAAGAGGTGCAAAAATAAGCTAACATGATAGTGTAAAAACACCAAGTAAAATTGTATTTCATAATTATAGACTAACCTGTCGTTTGCATAGCGGCTGAAGACAACAACATCTGCCCCAAGTCTCATTGAGCTAGTCTTGAAGCCATTGCCATCTGAAAAGCTAGAAGTCAGCTAACAAATATCATAGATAAACCACAATTTCAAGGAATGGAGTCACAAAGTCCGTACATTTTCCAATGGATGATTTTGATTTTTTATCAGAAAATCCAAAACTCATGCAGCGCCTCATTGCTTCTGCGTCCATTCCACCACCATCATCTAATTGTACAGCCAGGTTTTGGGGAAAAAAGGAGTTTGGTATACTGTTATTTCCATTGTTATGCGCACCGTCAGAAACTCCAAACGGTATTTACAATTTTAAGATGAAAAATACCTTGAATTAACAGTGCTGGACTCCCATCCCTTGGATTTGAAATTTTATCTACAATGACAAAAGTGGCCCCATTTTGGATCTATCCAACCAAAAAAAAATATACATTGTGAAAGGCAAAACATGACAAAGCCATCAAATTAGTTTCATTTGCATAAGATATATGAAGCGTATAATTACAGAAGATCAACTATAAATCAGTTTAAAATATACTTATAGAGAAGCCTATAACCCGACAGGTTTCAACATCCTACCAATAGCCAAACAACTTCATAGTGGACTAGCTTTTGCTGCTTCTTCTTTTTTAATCGTTATAGTTTCTCAATGTTCCTTTTATGTTTCAACTTTTGTCCTATAATCAAGTTAATAATGACGAGTCAGATGCATGTGATACCACCACATAAAACCAACATCTCACTTCTATCAATTTTTAGGGAAAGAGGATAAATCTATATCCAAGAGTACAACTTAACTAAAACAGTTAAGATTAGGTAAAGATAAAAAACTCTTCTTAGAGTATCTTAAGAAAGATTATAACATATATTACCCTTGTCACATGACGAGTGGCCGCTGAAGGACCTGTGCATGTACTCTGGGCGTAGGCTGAGTTAAGTTCATTTAGTTTCTTAATTATTTTGTAGTAGTATCCGGACTGGTTTGTAGTTATTCCAATTTCTTAGTGATCAGGATTTGGATTATTTGGATTGTATTTTCTATAAATATTACTACATTTTATTTGGATCAGTTATTATGATATTGAAAATAAAGAACGTATTTGTCAATTGACTCACTTCCTCATTCCTCCTTCCCTTTCTCTCCTGGTCTCTTCTTCTTCTTCACTTCTTTCTAACTTTCATTTTTAGTGATTGTTCTACATCATCACCATTTCACCATATAACCTCAAATTCATGCTCCAGAATTACAAGATCCAAACCAATATTTTAGACTGCTTAAAAGCATCAAGCATTACCTCATCAATAGCATTGTCGAGCAGTTCTGCTACAGCTGCAAATAATTAGTAGGAAAAAAGCGGTGGTAAATC
Organism: Pelargonium nanum; assembly: GCA_036897485.1. Taxonomy (NCBI): domain Eukaryota; kingdom Viridiplantae; phylum Streptophyta; class Magnoliopsida; order Geraniales; family Geraniaceae; genus Pelargonium; species Pelargonium nanum. The sequence goes on from JAYMTF010000257.1 coordinate 27,662, forward strand.
ATCATATCCATTAATCATAAGTAGAGAAGTAAGTTAGCTGAGAAGAACAATAGCAGGACATACCACCAAAAGCCCACTTATGTGAAGTAGCATTTGAATGAAGGAACATGGGGTGGACATGTAGATAGTTTTTGCCATCTGCCATTCAAATAAGTGCCGGAGCAAAGTAAATTAAACATCAACAAACATGCATAAATGAAGATGCTAGAGTCCAATGCACTTGAGGATGACAATAATTTAATAGAGGATGACAAAAGACAGTGGAATACTTTGATGTCTGACTTTTGAACCAAGGCCATCTTCGTAAGCCCCAGCCTTCCAAAATTGTCGACATAGTGGTGCGGGACATATAGTCGCTGATGAAGAAAGGCCTGTATCATCCACTGGTGACTGTCCTTGCTCCAACATACTAATGCTACTTTGACCAGTACTTACAGCATTTGAGCTTCTATTTTCTTCAGATTCTTGTCTTATAGGTTGAGCATTAGACTTCCGACACTCAGCTACTAGATCTTTACAGTACCCTTTTGGTTTCAGAGTCTCACCAACAAAACCAGGCTCCAATTTAACAGGCTTTATATCCACCTCTCCAAGTTCATCATCACTAGACAAGTCTATAACCTCTGTAAAGCTCATCTTGAGCACTGTAAAAGAAGTTAAATGCATACAACTAGGTGAACATGTTAATCAAAGGACGTAAATTAACAATATCAGTAAATTAGCATTGGATGTTAATTAACAATAAATATTATTATGAGTTCCCAGAATCTCATCCAAGACACAAAATAAATGGATTAGGGTGGGCAGGGATTGAGGTGGCCAGGTGGGTATGGATGTTAATTGATGAGGTGGCATCATCTCAATGGCATGGATATATATAGTTTTGACAGTTGATTGAGCTAATTAAACCAAAATTTACTCACATTCCATTTCCTAATTTAAACTCCAAACCAAGAATTAACCACTATACCAAAAACAGCAAAGTGTCCAACAGTAACTAACTACCCATGCTTAAAATGCAAACACATGTCAATGAAGAAAAACAAAACACACTCCAAATTCAGTTCATCAATAATAAAATAAATTCCAACTTAGGTCGCCTCCAAAACTCAACGACCAACAAAAACAAATTTCCCTTCTATAAAAAAAGAACAAGTAATTGTGACTCAATTCAAGTTACATGCATGTAACACTCAACAAAACCAGAAACTCACTTCCCAAAAGTCAAAACAAGCCACCAAGAAAGGGAAAAAGGAATAAACTAGGGCAAGATTAGGGTAAAGAAAGATTAAATTAAAGAAAATTGTGAACGAATTGAGGGACAAAACTACCTCATATGGAAGAGGGAAAATGGTAGCTGCCGGAGAAGGAGACGTTAGCGGCTGAGAGAAGCAGCAGATGGGAGAGAGCAAGGGAATGAGAAATTGCTTCTTCCACGGAGGAAAAATAACAGTTCAGTTAGGTTATTACTTCTCGATTCTGCTCAAACGGCAAGAAAATAAGAAGTAGAATCCATGTGTCATCGACTGCCCTCTATTTTTTAAGTTTGGAGTAATTACCCAAAATACCCTTATGCTCTTTGATGGGACAGTTATGGATTTGCATAGTTAACTTCACTGCTAAACCCAAAAAAAAAAACTAATTTGATGTTTTGATTAAAGATCGAACGTTACAAATATGAAATCTTCGTTTTGAGCATGTAAGTTTACACATTACTTGAAGTCTGACATAGAACATGACGATCTATCCGACACATAAGTCATCTTATTCACTTATTCAAATCACCCAATAACAAAGCAAAAATTTATACTAGTATGATTCAAAATATCACTCACAATCAAATTGAAAGCACTGGTTTTATCCTCCCCTTCGACTTCGATCTTCACGGCTTTAAAAAGTACTTGAAATACATCAAAGTCCACCACAAAACAACTTTCAACAAAAGAAGACAAAATAAAACTTTTAGCATGAGAATACATACCGCAACGTCCACTAAGAGAGTAAAAACAAATAATAAAACCAATATAAAAATTAAACTACAGTTTAAAACAGAAAAACACATGAAAGGAATTAATCTATTCGTTGTAAACATACTCTCACTAACTAGCCAATAATGGATGCGGAGATGATATTACGACGTCTGCAAGCGGATCGAAAGAGGTGAATCAGTAGTGATGATGAAACCAACGGAAGAACAAGACTAGTCAAATCAAATTTGCTAAATTTGTGTTTATTTGATAGAAGTAATGTATGCTAAAACTATTGAACCATCGTCGACCAAAAAAGATTGATGGTGGTTCAAGGAAAAAACTTTGGTGAATAGCTAATGATGGCGGCTAGGGTTTTATATATAAGAGATTCTTTACCCTTTTTTATTTTCACACTGATGATGGCGGCTAAGGTTTGGTAACAACTAACAAAAGTAAGATTTTTTTTTTAATACAAAATTAAGTAAGATTTTTTATATTAATTATACTAATATTTTATTAAAGAGGTAATTACATAAATCTTCTTTATGATTTTGTACACAAACAGATAACTACCTAATTTAAAAATTCACGACACATAACTCCCCAAAGTATTTGTTTACGACAATTAATTACTTAAACTTTAAAATCTAAATTCTACTACCAAAAAAGACTATTATAGCCTTTATTTAATCTTAAATTTTTAAATAATGGTATATATTTGAATTTGTGAAGAAAAGTCAAATAACTTTCTCAGCTTGTAATCTTTAGCATGTGATTCATATGTACGCTTTGTGATTCATAAAGAGAACAAAAAGATTATACCTCTCAATTTAACCATCAAATTCTCAAACACATACCCCTATCTCACAATGGTAGTGGTTTTTATTCTCACAAGTTACACCAATGTGAAATCTAGGGGTACCACTGTTTGACGAAAAATAAATATAGATTCTCATTATGATATGAAAATAATCATATAAAACATTACCACAGTTTGCTTGTTGGAATAAACCATTATTTTATTTTATCGACAAAAGTACCAATATATTGATAGATCTCGACATCTTACCAGACACTTTTCATTGAATGATCATTTAGGTCGAAATAACATTTTGACTAGAACGCTCATGCCAATTCCATTTCGTTACATAGTATCAAACATAAGCTTAAGTGATTAGTTATCTACGACTGTGTGTTTCGTTTCGTGTAGATGTATTGATTTCTTGGATTGTAAGAAGCAAAATTCTCACCAAATATTGTGAGAGTGATTGGCTTAAGGTGTTTGATCCTCCAAATGTCTCAGGTTCGAGTCAAGTTCGGGTCTCGGTTGGTATGCTTGCTTATAAATAAATAAAAAAAGTAAGATTCTCACTAAATCTTCCACAGAGGCTTAATATGTATGTATACATACAGTCAGGAATGAGATGTATATTCTTTGATTTCTACTCTCTGATCTTAATTTTTCATGAATTCTGTTCAAATATATTTCTACTGTAAATGTGTTTTGATAGGGCTAGGTTTAAGAAAATTCATGTTCTCTTGACACAAACCATGAAGAAACCACATAAAAGCTAAAAAAAACATGGATGCCATAAGCAACAAAAGACAATGAGAAGATACACATTTGATGCATCATTAAGCATTTCCATTGACTAGGAATCAGCAAACATCCGTGTTTAAAGCAATGAGAATATACAGCAAAAGTCGTGGGAGGCTCGATAACCCCGCATCAGTCGTTAGAGAGAAATGGCCCGTAAAGACTGTCCATCACCGCGAACTGCATGTTCTCCGACGGCTTCCAGTGGCGCTTCCTCTGGTTTATAAACCAATTGTTTATCTGTTTCTGGTCCAGCCCCGTCGATTCAGCCAGCGACACCTTGTCCGCCTCCTGTATCGTCAATAATTACACTCAACCCGTGATAATGCAAACAAAAACCATTACATTCGAATGCTAATGCTAATGCTAATTACCGTCGGGTATGGCCATTTATAGTGCACATTCCACCAATCAAGCAAAATTTGCCTAGCTTCCATCGGGAGCTTCCCCTTTTTCTTCTTCTTCGAGAACTCGTGCTTTAGCGTGCTAATGTAACCGCTGTACTTCCTAAGAAGCTTGTCCTTGAGCTCGCGATCCTCGTCCCTCCTCGTAAAGTCCTGCGCTTCCATTTCCCCGCCGCTCCCGTCCTCCTCCGACGACCCTGCAGCTTCATCTAGTAAAAAAAAATGATTCCAGTGTGACAAATCTAATATGATCCTCACAATTACATGATCATAAGCTAAGATTATTCAGGTGGGCCCGGGCCAACTCATTGCTGATTGGGCAATGACGTGGGGTCCACGGGGCAAGATTCCGATGTGACGTGACACTACTCATATGGAGAATGGGTCCCACACATTAAAGATGGTGATAGAGAGAGAAAGGAAAAAGAGATGCAGAGAGAGAGAGGTGTCCGTCGTGTCGTGTCGGAGTCAGGAAATCAAATCAACAGAACAACACAGAGACAGAGATTAGATTAACCCGCAAGGCACGCACCCCTCACTCACTCGACTCATCTTTCTCTCCAGTCTCACTCTCACTCCATAGCCCGCGTCAGCTTTTTGCGCGACACTGCGCGCGGACACGGCTTCCAACCCCACCGCCACGACGCCGTATCGACGTCACGCGCCTCCATCATGTATTAATGGAGCTTAATGGTCCGGGTCTGGTCATTTTGCAGACCGGAAACTCCGGGGGTGCCTAATCACCGCACGTGTGACCAGTTCAGTTCGTGTAGTAGTCACGTGCAGACATATACTGATCTTTTCTTTTAAAAAATATGGAGCCCTAGGAATGTTTTTAAACTTCAGAGTACAGATACAGTGTGATGCGTGACAATCCACAGTATTCCATATACTCAAACCACTGTTCTTCAATGAAAATGCATTTTCACTTGAAAATACAATATCGCCAAAAACATCGGGCAAGTCTCGTAGGAGATGAGTCAATGGTTCAAGACATGTCGTGTGAAAAACACGCACAGGTCCACCTAACATTTGATTCTCCGTTCTTTTTCGGGACAAAAATGATGGTAATGCATGTTCACTAAATTAAATGCAAACACAAGTAGCCATTAACAATGATAATTAACTAACCACTCTTATAAAAAAAAAATGTAAGCTGATTCAGAATGCATATACTTCTACTAATTATCCAATTAACCAATAAACAAACCAAGATATGCACCAATAATCGAACATCAAACCATCCACACGACACTGTCACCAATATTCATATATCATATTGCATGTCAGGATGTCGGGATGGAGTGCATCGTTAGCAAAATTAAATGAGGATGTGGAGCATCGTTGGATGAGAGAATGCAAAAATACAGTTGTAGCAACAGTCCTGAACCTATAATATACCGAGTAATAGAAAAATCACATGATTATCAAACAATCAAAGAGAGCTTCATATCTACATTACTTTGAAATGCTCATTTTATACACACATATCACCAAGTACTCAATGACAGTTCATGGAGGTAAAAAAAAAAAAGCATAACTATTAAACATGAATAAAGAGCTAATTAAGCAAGGATCAATATATAACAACAATGGCAAGATGAACTGCAATGACATCAATGAATGAAGATGCAAATATCAATCAAAATAGGGAATTAAAATAAATATTCAAGCGAAACAAGAGTGCACAAATATAGCATTTTGCATAGTCAAGACCCGACCCCTATGACAGTAATATTTGAGTTTTTAACCAATCTTTTAGAATTTTATAACATCAAAACAGTCTGGCAGAGAACACAAAGAATCTTCATTAGTCCTAAAGCAATAAACAGCTGAGCACTTTGAGCATGCAATGGCCAAGAAAAAAAAAATCAAAAATCAAATGCTAATTTGGAAGCACATCCAAACCAAATATATTAATCATTGGCCACATCTAAGGCTGTTACTCCCATACCAATGCACAATCTCCAACCCGCACAATGTAGACACATGCAGGATAAAGCAGCTTACATTTGCTAAAAATAACTTAAGACCATACTATATATGTATTCCTGAAGATCGAATTGAAAAAAGTATTGCTAAACTAACAATTAGGTCGACAAAGTCTACCTGTAAGTACCAACTACGTATTAAAGCCCGCGGATTCAAGTTCAGACATTATTTTACTACAGACAAAGCATCAAAAGTAGGAGTCGACCCGATCAAGGAAAGAAGGAATAGATGTCAAAAGAGGAAGAATCTTACTCAAACACGAGCATAAGTAATATTTAAGAACCCTGACTCACGGTACTTGACTCTGCCATGATATCTCACGTGTCACGTTCATGTCAAGATTCCATATGGAACTCAACTATATATTGGTGTTAATGAAGTGGATGATGAAGGAGAAAAGCATGTTGCTTTCAGTTCAGTCGTGATTTTATTTGCTTTGCAAGTACAGCTTCCACTAAACATAAAGCTTACACTCTTGGAACATGGTAAGATATATATATTGATCTAAGCCCGATAACTTTTCCTGAAGTTAGTATTTAATTCCAACAAATCAGAGCATGCAATACAACTCATGCTGCAATTGGAACTTGAAACTCTAACCAGATGAGGACATCATTATAAACCATTGTCAAAACAAACAAAGTGAAATGGATCCATCACAGCAATGTGAAAGACCGAGCATATCGCTCCACTAAAAAACTATTAAACATATCCTTAATGTCACTTTATAACCTTAAACTAGTTGTCTGATTAATCAAACATAACCAAGAAACTAATGAAGCGGTTTGTACGAAAGCAAACTTTTTATCCTAAGCTACAATCCACAAATCAATGTTAATCCTATAAGAAAGAACAACCCCTAATTATCAGTTTTCTATTCAATATCAAAGTCTAGAGACCGACAACAGGCAAAAAACTATCCCATGTTCAGGTTAATTAGAGAGTTCTACCAGGTCCAAATATGTGTTAGTGTTACATACATAGACACACACATATGTGTGTGTATTCCGATGACTCTGAAGAGCCTAAAAGGATGCTTGATTGAAACAGTACTCTTTTTCGGTATATACAAGGCATCCAAACACCGAGGAAGGAAGAAGTACGAGAAAAATCCATTTTTGTTTCAAACTTAAAAGAAAATGCACAAGTGAAGCTCTAGAATGCAGCCAACGGTTTGAAATAAATATTATTTAAAATTCAGCGGTGATAACGTTCTTTAATTAGGATGATAGATTACTGATAGTACGAGTTCTTTACTGTTGGACAAAAAATACCCGAAAGAATACCGAAGACAACATCTATGCCCATCAAGCTAGCGGAATAAGTGGGAATTCAAGAAAGAGAAGGAAAAAAACACAGGAAGCAACAAAGATCTGAAAAGCTGTACGAGATAAGAAAAGTTCACTGCTACACACACACACCACACTGTTGTATGCAAAAAACAATTGTAAGTTTTATCAACATTTAAACCCTAAACATATGGAGAGTTCACATTTATAAGAAAATGGTCTCTACTCTCTCTCTCTCTAGGGCTTCATTTTTAGTTCCGATTCCCCATATCAGAACTCGATCTCCGGAAGCGGCTAGCACGAGGCGACCACTTACAGTTCTATTATATGCAGTGCATCAATTAGTAAATTAAAATGCGAAAGCTCGAAAATCAAGATTAAAGTATATATATTAGCAATCAAGATTCAAGAAAATGGATGTGTTGTGATAAAGAGAAAGAGAGAGACCAGAAACATAGCTTCTTGAAGCAACAGCAGCGTTGTTGCAGCATAGACTGCTGAGCTGCGATTCAATCTTCCTGAGAAAACTTGTTGCTTCATCAAATGGCTTCGAGAGGTCTGATCTGTACTTCACCAATACATCACAATACGCTTCCTTCAAATAACACACACAAAAATAATTAAAGTAAAGCCTAAGCCATTAATTAGGGTTTTATTGGTAAAAAAAAAAAGAGAACAAGACCAAACCATGAAGTCGTCGAGCTCCGGATCAACACCCAAGCACGACGAAGCCGCCACCGCCGTTCGCTTACAAACCTCCGTTTCTCGCCGGATTTCGTCCAGCAGACTCGCTATCTCCGGCGGTGCACCGACCTGCAGATGTTTATATATCAAATTTTCTGGTTTCCGATATTTATGGTTTTAGAGACAAACAAGAAAATTATCTGAGAGTCTCTGCAACCTAAACACTGAGATTTTGTTTTTGTTTTTTGTTTTCTTTGAACAGTCAGTGTTTTTGCAGATCCTGATACAGAAACTAACAGTGAAAACAACAGCCACTGAAACTGCAAGTAATAAATTGCTCCAAAAGACCTCACTTCTCTTTCTTTTTTGGAAGATCAAGAAACCAAAAAATAAAATAAAAAAACACATTATTTTCTTGTTCCTCGTCACAACATATGATACACCAACACAAATCTTGAACTCTTAAATTCTTGTTTTGTTCTTTAAATACAATTTTCTTGATTTTCTTCACCTTCTGACAATCAATATAAGATTGGAGGAGCTTCGGATAGAGAGGATGAGAAGCAATCTTGGCACGAATTGCACTCGGGATCTCCTCCTCCGAGCCTCTCTGGACCGAAACGGCGTCGGAGACGGCCGACGAGGCGGTGAAGAAGTGATCGGAAACCACCATGGGCACGTGATCGGAAACCACCGGGCAGGCAAAGGCCTGGTGGTAAGTGGCCGGAGAGACACCACTTTCAGGGTGGTGGTGGTGGTCGGAGAATCCAGTGGTGGTTGAGTGGAGACCGTACAGCTCCTCCATCACTAGTGTTGTATTAAATAATTAAGAAGCTTTGTATAGAGAATCGTGTCAGTTCTGTAGATAAATATATACTACTACATGTGTGTGTAGATTATAGATAGGGCAAAGAAATAGTAACGGTTAAAAAAAATGGTGGAGGAAGAGGACAGAGGGAGATGGAGAAATGGAAATGGAGGAGCAGAAGCAGAGGGAGTGAGGAGGGTTTGTGTTGGAGTGATTTTTAGCGTAAAAACAAGGAGAAAAGCTAGCTCTGAGAGGTTGCTTTGGTCGACCGGGCTATAGCTGCTACGTCCACTCGCCAATTATGCGCGCGTGGATGCTACCTTCCACTGTCAGTGAGTCCAAAAAGTTTATGTTTTTTTTTACTCTATTATTATTTGGGAGAGAATTATTGCATTTATGCCCGTACACATTGAATACATGGAATTTATGTTTGGACATCTTGGAGCGTGTTTGGTAACACTATTTTGACTCTTGAAGGAGCTGGAAGTAGTTAGAAGAAGAAAAATGAACAGAATTTACATTTTTGTAGTTGCTCTAAAAACAAAGGGAGGAACGAGTGGAAGATCGAAAGGCGATGGAGGAGGATCACACACAGAGAGAGAATGCGAGAGTGGTCGGAAAAAGAGGTTGATTTAATTTTCACCATATTTTAAAATCGATCGTCTCCCATAAGATATATATCCTTATTTTGATTGTGCGAAGGAACTCCTCTTTTAAAATGTTGTTCGCAAAATTTTGTTGGATTTTACAAGGGGAGCCCCTCGAAACTCCCCTACTAAATTATGATGGAATCTGTAAAAATTTGTACGTTCGTGAGTTTTAGAAACCATCTCTTGCAAAATTTTAACGCTTGCAAACGTCTCTCACAGTAGGATTTAAGATCCATAAAAATTGTAACAATAGGGTTTTGCAGGCCATGGCAGAGACTCTTGGTATTCTGTATAGGATTCGGGGGATGAATTTAGGCATAGACAACTCATGAAAGGTAAAGAAATACCAAATTTGTTGCGTATTGGTAATATTTTACTTTGCTGGGTAAGAAACAAATAAAAACTTATTCTCAACAACTCTTGCATTGCAAACAAAAGTTAAGAAATGGAAAGGTATAAAGGGATATATATTAAAGATAACATGATTTGAGTTCAAAAAAAAGATAACATGATTTCAATTAATCATCTTTTTGTTTTACAATATTAGTATTATATATCTTGATGACTTTATGTAGGAACAAAACTTGCATTACAAAAATAGCATTGGAACAAAATGGATTCTCCTTGAGCCAAATTTTCCTAAGCAAAGTGGAAATATATTGTTATATACACAAGAATAAATAATATAATTCTAATAAATTTCCATTGAGATTTTGACCACCACGTTAAAATTCACTTACATCAATCTAAATTAATTTGTGAGAGCGAAATAAACACGCTGGATCCAAACATTTTTTAATATTATTTTATGTGTGCATATATATATAAGCTAGCAATTTGTGTCATAACATGACACATGACACGAAATTAGCGTGTTTGAACTCACGCATATTGTAATCGTGTCGTGTTCGTGTTTGATAACTCAACATATTTACTAATCGTGTTGGGTTCACATTGGGCCTCCAAAATGCACACACAAAATTAATTAGTTGTGTTGTGACACACACGGCACATCCATCACACATGCTAGGAGTATAATTACATATTAATCATAATAACATATCAAACTTGTCAGTTCTATTGTACATAATGTGTTGAGTTGTGTTTGTGTCGGTGTGGTATGTGTCACAACATGTTTATTAAATGTGTTGTGTTCGTGTTTTGTGCTCATAATCATGTTGTGTTTATAATCGTGTCACATTCGTGTTGAGTTGTGCACCACAATTACTAAACATGCCGTGTTCATAATGAACCATGTAATATGTAAACAACTTTCAACTATATATACACGAACATGACAAGCACACACAAATTGCGATACGATGAACAAAGCCTTAAGCCTCCGTTAAAAATATGTGAATAGATATCGGTGCAGGTCAAGGATCAGCCGAGGGCTGGCAATTTAAGCCCGAACCCTCGGGTGCGCACGGTCAATCCGAAATTAAACGAGTCCGGATAGCAATAAAACGACCCAATTATTTTAACCTCTCATCGTGAAAAGAAGAAGAAGCTGTTACTGCACTCTTCAATTTCAAAAACACATCAGCAACCTCCTCTTCGCCAGAGCTCGACTCGGACTCCGGCGACTTCTTTCTCTTCTCCGACACTCAAATCCGGCACCGAAAACTTCCTTCTCGTCGCCGAAAAGCGGAGGTTCCAGCAACCGATTCACAACAAGAAAATCTCAGGTCACAAATTCGCAAACTCGGCCTCCACTCTAGCTCCGATTTGAAGTGTACTTTTTTCTCTCTTCTCGCAATTTGTTGGTTTCATTAATTTGAGATTTTAAGAAATGTTGTGGTTCAGTTTGGGCGGCTCTCAGATATGATTGAATCATTGATTTGTTTTGAGATTTTGGCAGAATCAAACCTTTAATTGTGGATTTGTGATCTAATTAAATACTTAAATGTGTGATATTAAATGTCGAGAAGCCCGGTCAAATTCGGACCCGCCCCGGATATCCCGTGAGCAACCCTAGCCCTCAACGTCCGAACCCTTGACGAACCCGACCCGTGTCCCGTTTTGTCGGCTCTCGCTGAGGCCCATATTGTGTGGGTCAGTCCGACAAATAGTATATGATAGGGCCCATATATTAATGAGTGTCGAAGTAGTTGAGTAGTACCTAGTAACTGTAAGACCCATCAAATAGAGCTAGCCAATTATTTTTTTTTTTGCTCAGAACCATCTTTTTCTAACTGATATAACGGTAAGTCAACTTCGCTTCTATTTCACTCCACAGTTTCATGTTTTAGTAATTTGATTTAAATTTACCATAATGTCTGTTCAAAACATGTTCCCACAAGCTATTTGTTGAATCCAACATTTATGATTATCATTTGTGTATGGGGTTGCTTCTTATGCCCACTACCTGTTCGACGAAATGCCCCACTGAAACTAGAACTAGTTTTCTGCTCACAATACCTTACATTTTACTTATCTGGCTAAACTACAGTTATGGAAGTGGGACAGTGCTATCTAGACGGCAATGCTGATGCTGTGGAGTTCTGCCCGCATGATTCTCACACCCATGTTTTAGCGGCTTCGACTTACACCCTGCAAGAGGGCGATAAGCCAAGTCGATCAGGAAGCATATCGTTATTCAACGTTAATGCTGATGCGGGTCGCTTTGAGTTGTTTCATCGCGTGGACACGACAGGCATCTTTGATATTAAGTGGAGCCCAGTTGGAGAAGGTGCGGATCCTATGCTGGCTCAGGCTGATGCTGACGGTTGCCTGAGAATTCACAGTCTAGAGGGATGTGCAGAGGGAGCAGAAGGTACGCGTTTGTACAATTTCCACCTTAATAATCTTTATATGATTATATCTGTTACATATATAAAAATTTGCCATCTATAATGCATGATTGGTTAGTGCTTAGAAAGATCATGACAATGCTTCATTTTCCGATCCAAGGCATGCTACATAGTCTTTGTTAATGTTAAATGTTAATCCAGGGGGTTTTCTGAAAGAGGTCACTGCTAAAAAAGTCAGTTCCTCCATGTGCCTTTGCTTGGATTGGAATCCCTCGGCTACATCAATAACAACCGGGCTATCTGATGGCTCCATCTCAGTAGTCTCCTTACGGGAGTCCCAACTGGAAATTGTTCAGGAATGGAAAGTACACGAGTATGAAGTTTGGGCTGCTTCCTTTGATATTCATCAACCACAACTGGTATACACTGGCTCAGATGACTGCAAATTCACTTGCTGGGATATGCGTGATAATCCCAGCAAGTTGGCATTTCAGAATTCCAAAGCACATACGATGGGTGTTTGCTGCATTGTGAAGAGTCTCAGTGACCCTAATACTTTACTCACTGGCTGCTATGATGAGAACCTGAGGGTATGGGATGTAAGGTCAGTGTCAAGACCGGTTAATGAGTCTTCGATTTCTCTAGGGGGAGGAGTTTGGAGAATCAAATACCATCCATCTGTACGAGGCGTGGTCTTGGCAGCATGTATGCACAATGGATTTGCAGTTGTCAACATTAATGGGGAGAAAGCTGAAGTGGTAGAGACTTACAGTAAGCACGACTCACTTGCTTACGGAGCAGATTGGCAGAGAGAAGAATTATCCGTGAAGGAGAAAGGAAAGAGGTCTGTTGTGGCTACTTGCTCATTTTATGACCGGCTGCTTCGGGTATGGATGCCAGAACAGAATATTGTCGCCTAACATCTCCATTCATAGTTGACTTCAAAAAGTACCCAATTACGTTTCACATAAGGAATCTCTTTATGTTTACTTTATAAGGTATGCAGCAGCCGTATTATTAGATCTTTGTTTTCTCATTTCAATCATCACAACAGGATTTCTGGTTCTGGTTGAATCAAATAGTATAAAATTGATATCTAAAGTAGGCTCAGAAGGCTAGCCCTCCTGAAAACAGGGCTTTTAAGTTTATATGCTTAAGCATTTGATTTTTCACTAAAGCAAACATTTATTATTATGCATTAATTTTATGATAAGAAAAGCATGAAAGCTATTACAGCCATCCTTAAAACAAGGATCTTTTATGTTTATATGCTACTGCATTTGATATTTGTTTGTGGAGAACTATGATTCATTGACTGCAGATATCTGAGAACAAAGGAATGTTTTGTGGTATCTCTTACATCTAAGAATTGTATTCGGGTAAATTACTCGATCACAAAAGCTATTAACAACAATAGCAATCTTCAAAAAATGGTTGTGGGTCTTTGCTTGCCTATTTACAGTTACTTTTGTATCAGAGTGTCACTTTTTGGGTTACAATTCCTATAATATTACATTTCTTTGTTTTTGATGTAGCTCTACCATGAAATTGCCGAACTCTTCTTTAGTCCACATTACCAGTGTCCTTGTTTCAAGTGTGTTTGAGTTGGACAAGTTGCCCCAAAATCAGTTAGAAAATGCTATTTTGATTTTTGAAGCCATTGTAGGCTTCTTGTCTTTGCTTTACTCTTGGCTCAATGGTAGCAGATTTGTTTTGTATCTTTGGGAACTGCAGAGAATATAGTCACTTTCTTTCTCCCCCATTTTCTTGCCTCATCTACATGCAAATCATTACTCCATTACATACATGCATTCATGGTCACACGCTAAATGAATGCAGTGGAATTCACCTCCGGTGTGATAGTAAGTGAATCTGGACATGTGTGATCCATATGAGTTTAAAACTAGGTCGTGGGTCGTTTGATGAACCGTTATTGTATGTCTCATGTATCATTTGGGCCAAACCGGGCCGGAAAGGACCAACCGGACGGAGACATGTTTCATTGTTAAGTTGCTGAGAATGGTTGCTACATTTTTCATGTCTAGTGTAGCAACACATGGAAAGTTGTGGGTTGGGCTAAAAAAATCTAAATTTTGTTTCTAAAGACAGAATAATAGAGGGTTGCAGAGGCAGAGCAGTGAATGAGAAAAGGATAACATTTTAGAGGTTGAGGTTCAAAATAGAAACACCACTTGTTGTCACTCACCAGATCTTCTATTTCTATTATCACCCTTTGTTTTGAATGGGCCATGCATGACAGCTCCATTTTTGTATCTTCATTCAATCATGGAACCCTTAATTTCAACACTTTCTTAGTGGTCCCTTTGCTTCTGATTTGCACATCATTTAATGGATCATCCCATGCCATGCCATATTGCCATCCATTTCAAACCATACCCAACTAAAACAAAAACAAAAACAAAAAGTAGAATCCAAATAATAATTCTTTTTCTATTGTCCATTTTTAGAAGTTAAAAAAAAAACAAAAGACAAAAGTTAATTTGTTG
>JAYMTF010000258.1:0-42297 GCA_036897485.1 Pelargonium nanum
TGAAAGCTGTCTAACCATGCCGCCTAAAGCTCCACCAGTCTCTGCCGCTACAACAACCTGACAAGACATGTAACGAAACATAAGACAATGAGTACATAAATTTTCTTGCCACTAAGTTGAGACAACTGAAAAAGGGAATTAAAAAATATATTTACAGCTCTATGATGCAACCGAACTCCAGCTGGGACGATGCTATTTGCGCCAACAGAATCAGGCATCTTAATCAAAGTAGACATCTGTTTGCCACTAGGGGTTGCCTCTGCCCCACGATCCCTGTCCGGCAGTTCAACTTCTCCATTAACTTGTCGTGCCTTTGCAGCAGCTAATGTAGCACTAATAGCCTCAGCTTCTGCAGCAGATGCTTCAACTAAATATTCAACTCCTTTGCTCAATCTTCTGCACAATAGTCAATAGTCCATATTTAATCATCTCTTCATATGAATTGCGATAACCTACTACCCAAAAAAAAAAAGGTGGTTGCTATTTTACCGAGCTCCTGGTAGCAGCGCATTTTCAGTGCTTATATCAGTATACATGTCACCATTAACAGGGGGAGCTACTGGATTTCCTAGCACAACTGATCCATCGGGAGCAGCTTCAGGCACTGTCTGTCTCGTCCTTTCATCAACAAATGCATACCTTCCAGGCGGCAACCGCCCTGCTGGTTGATTGGACGCGGCAGCTGCAGCTGCATGAGAAGCGGCAGTTGTCGTTTCAGCAGCGGCTAAATCTTCAGCAACAAGTAGGTCATCAAGCAAAACCCCTACAGCATCAAGCAAAACATGTCAAACTAAAACTCGACCACAAAATGAATACCATTTTGCCAAATTTGAAAATAGAACGCTTTGAGACATGAGCAACAAATAATGAGATTACTCCATCATAACTAGAGAACATTTGCAGTACAGTCAGTCTCAGGAACTTAAGTACTAAACAAATGGTTGAATTAAGCAAATATCTTGTTATGACAACATATGCATTAGATCTAGTGAAATATACAACATTTATGGTGCATATCCAATATCATATCCCAGGCTGATCTTTGAAGTAATTAATTATTATGTTCCTCATAAAATTTCATACTCCCTTGAATTGTTTCAAAACTTCCCACTTAACGGTAGACAAAATCCAAAATCTAGAGTTCAAATTATGCCTTCACTAGAGAAATTCTAACTATGGCCTCTAAAATATCGATGCTACATGTCTCAAATCCAAAATATCTAAAGCTACAGAATATACTGATACTAGCCTGTTTTACAATTAAATATGATAAATCAAACCAAATCCTGCAAATAAGACAATGGATTAAGTCATGCATGCCCCTAAATATATCATAATACAATCAAATTACCCTGGTGAAGAACTTTGTTACCAGAATTAGATTTAGTATCATGCTACATTATGATCAACATTCAATGAAATTACGTTAAATCATCAGAACTCGATGAAACATGCAACTCAATGAAGGTTGATTGTCACCACATTTGAAATAGGATGGACAAATGCATCAAGATGACTTCTTCAAAACTGGACTGATCTCTTACCACCACGTAAACCACCATAGATAAATATTAAGTCGCCAACTGCAGCTGCTGCATGCCTACACCGCCTTGTCAACTCAACTGCAGCATCTCCACCTGCTGCATCAGCACTATATCTGCCTGTCCTAGGGGTAGTAACAACAGACTTTGTATCACACCAAACGCCTGCTGCAGTATCCAACACTACAGACAGGATATACAGAATAAATAAGTTAAGATGTCCAAAATGCGACAGTTGGATAACGCAACACTAAACATTAATTATTATTGTAACTTCCATCCTCGTTATTAAGAAGTGATATTCCATTAAAGCACCAAGGGGCACAAAAAGAAGATTATTGTATAATAAAAATAATACACATAAGGCCACACCACCTGACCAATCCCAAGAGGTTAAAAAAAAATCAATCTTAGGATCAGGATTAAGGCCAAAAATCTAAAATCCTTCTGACTACTAGTGTTTGAAACCATTATCCTGCAGAATTCTTTATTTTTTTCTCTTTTGCTCAGACCAAAGGGAGAAATTTGTTTAGAATTTGAGAAATTGATAGGAAGCATGCAGGATAATAAACACAATCACTTGAAAATTACATTAAGCCTGTATTTTCAGCATCATTATGTTGATTTTACATAATGTTATTGATCCTCCAAACATGTAAAGTAGGAGAGAGAGAAATGTTCAATGCTAAAATTCAGACAAAGAAAACTCCAACGAATTTTGGAACAAACAAAAGAGGAAGCAACAAGCATGGCACTCTTCTTAGTGGACAGTAGGAGAATACAGCACAAAAAAAAATCGGAGATTGACGTATACATAGTATCACTAATGAAGATAGCTATAGAAGAAAACGGTAAATAAACAACATAATCAAGTACCTGCAACACTCGATGAATCTTCAACCATGCGTCCACCACCAAGTGCGCCCCCAGACACATGCAGTCGTGCATTAACAAAAACCTAGATAGCATGAACTTCAATCTTCCATAACTAGAGAGTCCAACAAATGGAGAAAATAAAAAGGAAACAAAAACTCACTGCTGCATGTTGATATCTAGGAGAAGGTGAAACACCAGGAGCAATAGCCCATTCCCACCGGCCATCCCTATGTTTAGCAAGTCCATATGCACTTGCCAATGGCTGGCAAGCAAGAACAAATAAACACGTCAACGACTCTCATCCTATTAGAGTAAAAGGCCAAAATAAATATTGCCATACAGCTATCGAGTATTAATAGGTAAATATTACCCCACTTCAGTAGAGAGGGATGAGAAGTTTTCAAAATGGAAGACACTTAAAATGAGTGTTATAGACAGAAAATAAAGGCTTAAATCCCTCGAGAAAAGTCATCTAATCGAAAATTACTATTCTCCAATTCAGCCCAATAATATGCACATGCCAATAGATGATTATTTTGCGCAGGATCCTAATGCTCTTAAAAAAGTTTCATTTTGCACATAAAAGAATTTATCCCCTGCAAAATATTTTAATTTTTCTTTAACGACCCTATTATTTATTCTAGTGCCCAGTTGATTATTTTTTAACATACCGCACTGTTTGCATCCCTTCCTCCACAAAGCAAGAGGAGACCATCAGAGCGAGCACTTGCAGTTGGATACCTAATCAAATATAAGGGAACAATCAAAACATTATGTTATGCTTAATAGTCTCTAAGGTCAATGGAAGAGAATATGGACAGGTAGAATGATGTGAAGCAAAATAACCATGAAAACATTTTGGAGAACAGAGGAACAGAGCCTATTAAGCTAATGGTCGCTGCAATACTTAACAAATAACACAAATCCAAATGTAACATGATCTTGTACAAATTATCATAGACCATGTGACGCTCATATTGAAAACTATCGTGCAAAGCAGAGCTTTAAGATGCAATGATTTAATATGAGAGGTAGAAGATTTACATGCATGGAGGTGGACCCTCCCCTTCTGGTTCCAATTTACGCCATTCATAAGGTTTAGCAGCAGTGTCCAGGGCCCATACATCAGCCAAAGGCCGCTTCCCTGGAACAACACACGTCATTGTTCATTAATCATCATCATTTGCAGACAAATAAGTCCAATGCAGATAGCATGTATTATGGCAAAGGACCTACCATCATTTCCTCCAATACACATAAGATACCTTTGCCCAACCAAAGCCATCACATGTCCATAACGGGGCCCTGGTCCAGGACCTTGAACAACAACTCTGCAAGAAAATAAGCATGCATTTAAAAGATGAAACACACACCACCGAAAAATGAGCAAGCACTTTCTTCAAGAAACAAACCTATGCCATCGAGGCCGTTGTTGTGTGAGGTCAAGGACATGAAGATCCTCAGCAGACAAACCAGCTGGGCCAATTCCACCCTGAATGACAACCATAGTTCCAACAGCAGTTGCCACATGCGCCGCCCTTGGCGTGGGTGGTTCTCCAAAGGGAGTGATCCTGCAAATAATTTCAGTTTAAGCACCAAAAATAACCAAGTATAGCATAAGGTTATACTCAACTGCCCATCCCAATCTTACCTGGACCATTTATTTGTTAACACATCGTAACAATGAACATCAGCAGTTGCACCCGCTAGTCCTGTAATTCAAGTAAAACTCCACAAGGTTAGAAAACAAAAAGAGCATAACATCAACAATGTGTACATCCAAGAAGGAAAATTAACCAAAAACATGCATAGTAAATTAACTGAGATTCACAAAATCTTGGAAATCAACAAAAAAAAACTCATAATTAAGAACTTGCAGGCCAATAATAAGAATAAACAATCAATACATGACCCTAAAACAGGTTGGTTCCCAGAAATCTGAAAATCTCCAGAAGTTGCAACCGAAAACCCCAATAATAACAATCCAATTAGTGAATCATAGCAACCAAATGATAGACATCATACTTATGCCAGCACTTCCAGCTGATGAAGGAGTCCCCGGCCCCGAAGCCGCAGAATTTCCCTCCAGCGCAGTAGCACCCCCAAACAAAATCAACCTAGGCCCAATGTACCCAGGCGTCCCCTCCTCCCCAACCGCCGCCACGGACGTTAACGTGTGGCCACATCTCGGCCCCGGACCGTCCTCTTTCTTCTCCAGAATCGCATTAACCACCGAATACGTCGGAGCATGTCTTGGCCCAACCACGGGGCTCTGTTGCATCTGCGCCGCCGCGCCCTGCTGCTGCCCTACCGGAGATCCACCCCCAGTCGCCGCCTGGTCCCCCAGCTGCTCCCCGTCCATACCTCCCGCAGAAGGAGACAAGCCACGGTCCTCGCTCTGGCTCCGCACCGCCGGATCGTGATCGGCCTCCGGCGACATGGAAGAATCCACATCCATTTCTCGAACTCCCGCTTCGGAACCCTAACTTCTCAAAGATCGGAACCAAAATCACCACAAATTCGCATTGCTCCTCAACATTTCGCAAGCTTCCGCAGCAAAAACCAAAAACAAAATCGAAACTCCAGCTCCGTCGCGAATCGAATAAACCCTAGCAACGACCTCAGATCTCCACTCCGATTCCGAGAAAACGAGAGCCAGAGAATCCGAAAACGACAAACAGCAACAACAACCAAAAAAGCACAAAATCGGAGACAATCTCAAAGCCAATACCAAAAAAATCTCCCTCTCTCTCTACAAAATCGAAAATGTGTCACTTTCTCTCTCTACAATGTGAATTTTTGGCGTATTTTCTTTTCCTTTTTTTGTTTCGTTTCTCTCTCTAAAAGTTTTGATTTACCAGTTAGAGAGAGAGAGAGAGGTGTGTACGGACGGAGGGGCGGCGTGACTTGTATTGACGGCGGAGAACGGAGTATTTGGGGAACCGGAAAAACCGGAAACGAGTATAGGCATTAACATTAATCACCGGTTCCTATTTCTACGGAGTTTTGCCCTTTCCCGGTTAAAGAGGGGCGTGTGTGCGGGACGCGCGAGGCGCGAGTGCGGAACACTGACGTCAATTAATGCGCAGTATATATATATATATTTTAGTTAAATAAAAATAAGGATATTTTGAATCAAACATTTCATCTACACTCCCTTAATTTTAGTGGTGGCAGGATATTTTATTTTGTGTGTTGTTATTTGAATTTTAGTTTATTTCAATATATATTGTACTAATATTTATCTTAAAATTCTGATTCATCTCCTAAAAGTATATTTCAACTTATGAACTATTTTAACTTGTTACATAAATAACCATATATTTGTTGGGATAAATTTTATGCCCAATTTGAATCATATAACATTAAAATGCTTTTTATGTTTGATCTAAAATAAGCGACATGTTGTCACCAAGACAGGTTAGGCCAAATGGTTAAGCACTTCGGATTTTTTTTGAAGTCTCAGGTTCGAGTCTCTGATATGAAGCACAATTGATTAAAAAAAAGTGAGGTGGAGATTTTGGTCACCCGCAGCCGTTTGAATCTATGATATATTGATACCAACCCGAACAACTTAAACTTCTTTCGGGTTAGATTAAGGCTAAACCATCTCAACCAAAACCCGAACTGTCACACAAACAATCATGGCATGTTTTACAATCTAAATACACTAACGAATTAGCATACATAAACAGAGCTGCCAATTAAGAACTCACTGAGCACTCAAAATTAGACTCACATTTTTCCGAGTTCGGATGACAATCCGCACACCTCTTATGTAAAACCCACAGCCTGAAATGCACAACCTGCAAGAACCCACACCTTTTGCGTGTCGGTTTCTTTCAAACCGAAAACCAAACGCTCAAAACTGCTGATATACTGTATATCATCTCTAATATAGGTCTCTGGACAAAAAAACTATCAATCCAATCTAAAATTTTCATGTCATGAAGTAAACAGCTAAAGACAACAAAATGAACATACATAGCATTCTCCAAAACCAACAAATTGCAATCACCTACACAAGGTTGTGCTTGAGCCACACATACATATATGTATATGTATGTGTGTGTATATAACATCAAGAGTAAGAGCAAGGTACCAGTTCCGCAACTAATTTCCAGCAGATGCTTCATGCGTCTACAGGACCGGTATTTGCTGCTTTCTGGTAAACTCTTATTATTGGCATTCCATCACCATTGTCGTTCCCAACTCTCCACGTTCGATCTTTTTTCCTCTGAGGCTTCTTGTGCTGTTTATGCGCTGCTTTCGGCTTCTTAACAGTGGTCTTCTGGGAAGAAGCAATTCCATTGGCCATATCAAACGAATTCAAATCATCCAGAACATCCTCTAGAACAGGAGCAGCAGCACTATCATTTTCATTTTCTCTGGAGCTCTCAATACCATCGAGAGAACCAGAATCCTGAGTTTCAGGTAACGAGCTAGTCCCATCATCAATATCATCATCGTCGTCATCTTCATCAATAAGACCATCATCACCAGACATTCCCGGAGGCATTTCATAATGAGGAAGCTTCCCGTCGATATAATCCTTCAGAATTTGGCGAGCGGCTTTAGTTTCATCAGGCAGGCCACTGGAGGCAACATACCCACGAGAGGCACAGTAAGCCCTAAGAAGCTCTGCTGCATGAGGAGGACGGTTTTGAGGCTCGTAAGGCTTGGGCTTTGGCAAACTGATCTTGTAGATCTCCTCAATGACACGTCGTGGGACTTTATTCGCCACAATCTGTACGGCCTCCCTCTTCTCGGTCATCCTATCAATTGGCAACACCCCAGAAGCAATCATATCGAATCTCGAGCTTGAAAAAGATGGAAATACCAACCCGGGGCAATCACAAAGAGTGAGTTTATCTTCTATGATATCAAACGTTTGGAAATGCTTTGTCTTCCCTGGAGTATGAGTCACGCCAGTCCGTTTCTGGCATAGCAAAGCGTTGATTGTCGAGCTCTTCCCCACGTTGGGATACCCAACGAATCCCACCATTACTTTCTTGGACGCTGAAATTCCCGAAACGTTTGAATTCCTGGATTCAACCTCCGACGAACTCGTGGCATGGGAGTATGACTTTCCTCCCATTTTGGCTATATCTTCTGCCTCGTGCTGTAAACGGGCCAAAAGCTCATCTCTCCCGTATACTTTTGTATCAACATCATCTGTTGCATGCAACGTGCTAAGTGTTTCAGATTCGGTGTTCTGCTTCCCTTCTACAGCAGCAAAAGCTGCTTTAGCTGACCAGAACAGAAACAGAATGTTGTGGAGACGGAAGTACTCGGCCCATTTTTCCCTGCAAATGATGCCACCATATGAAAATCGAGAATTTTAAGAGGCTACAAAAAATTTATTAGCAACAGTAGGGTTTTGATAAAGAAGACACCTACCGGACAGAGAGTGGTAAAAGGTCCGCCTTGTTAACAAGAAGCATCGTTCTTTTGTGCTTGTCAACCTCTCGTACATATGCCTATGTCACGAAAAAAATTAATCAATGATCATCACGATCACCCTCTGTAATTAATAGAATTATGAACACTTTTTTCCTCCAATGACACACACAAAAACAAGTTTTTTTAGTTTATCATTTTCTACATTAAAATGTCCTCACTCCCCTGAATATAAGCTTATACTCCATCCGGCCCAAAATGAGTAACCATTTTCTCTAAAAAGATATGCCCCAAAATGAGTGTCTACTTTCATTTTTTGGTCAGTTAGTTATGCTTGGATAACCAGTAATACCCTAAGACAAGTCTTAACTAATTTAAGCTTAAATTTTACAAAAATGGAAATGTAGACACTCATTTAGGACAAAGAGAGTATTTTAGTTTCCACAAGATTTGATCAAATGTCCAAATTACCTCACTTCATGCAATGATTGTCAGCGAAATAAGTGCAAATACTGATATTCAATGCAATGCATATAAAAGCTGCAGTCTCATCACATATTAGTCGCATCGAAGGGATGAAAAAAAAATGAGGCAACAAGCAACACTGGAATTGAACCGTGAAGAGTGATTGTATTGGATGGATGCTCTACTATCTTGGAAATCCTTGCATCGATTCTCAACAAAAATCATATCATATTACTCTATACTAAAATACAAGTATATCACCCTGTTCTAAACAAGAGATTAAATGCATTACCTCCAAATCGGGGCAACGGTAAAACAATGGATCCCGAGCGTCAACAACCATTACAACCTTCATAGAACAGAAGATTATCAGCATTTCCTTAAAGTAGATCAAATAGCAGAACAGGAAAGATTTATCATGTGCATCTATAGAAAAACAATAACCATTATATATATGTGTGTATGTGCATGCGAGCGTATGTGTGTGTGCGTGAGAGAGAGAGCATAAAAAACAATAATAAAAAATGAACTGCTAAGTATGAATATGAGGTACCAACGCCAACATCAAGAAATTTCCAACATCCTTAAACTTATAGTAGGGATTAGCCTGGAACCTAGATCATATGCTGCCCACATATGTGATGGGAGGGATCAAGTAATGAGGAATGCTGACCCTAGGGATTTGGCTAGGAGTTTTTATTGAAGCATGACAACAGCCAAAATGTATATGGAAGGAAAATATTACTCCCTCCGTCCCAAAATAATTCCCCACTTTCTCTATAAAAAAAAAATTCCCCCAAAACTACTATCCACTTTCTATTTTGGTTAGTTAGTTATGCATGAACTACCAACAATATCTTTAAGATAAGCTGGATAGAACCCCTTGAATTTGTTACAACAATAGCATATAAGGGTATAAAAGAAAAAAACTTAACATTAGCTAACTTATCCTAAATCTTCATACACAAAAGAAAAAGAGAGAGGAAAGTAGACATTTATGGACGGAGGGAGTATAATAAAGGAGTTCATGATAAGATGAAATATAAAATTGTCAAAGTGATAATTCAATCAATTTATTGTGCAAATAACAATTACAGAAACACAGAGAACTATATATATATATATATATATTCATAAGAAAGGCACCAAGCTGTTACCAAATGACTGCGTTCAACCACACGCCAAAGTTGTCTCCAGATATCCAGGTTCTTCTCAAATGGAGTGAGAACAAGCTTCTCATTTTCCTCGAGTCTGCAACATACACAGATATACGAGTCAAAAAGTCACCAATCCTACCAAACTGATTTCTGCTCATACGCAGAGCAGTGCACAATAAAATGAACAGAGAAGCAACATTTTCACTTGTCTCATACTCCAACACTCAAACAACTAACCTCGCAAGATTCCGTCGCCATATAAGAAAAGCTTTCCATTCATTGTCATGAAGCTCATCCTTACTCATTTCAGGTGTCCATGGAGGTCTACAGAAAAACAAAAATTTAAACACTAATAACCACATAAAGAAGACTTGGTTGGGAACCTAACTTGACAAGTGAAGAAGACAAACCTGCGTGGAATATAGAGGCTGCCAGCATGCCGTGCCTCTTCCTTCTTCTGTTGCACTCTCTTTTCCTCGGGAGTCATCGCAATGGTGCTAGAGCTTCCTTCCCTACACAAATGCAATATTCATAGGAGCAAAAATAATCAACAAAAAACACGTCGATGGTGGTGAGACACAAAATTAGTTTCTGCTCATTCTTCTGGCAGTTTCCCATATAATTCAAAGCTATGTTATTTACAAAACTGATGAGAAATTGAATTATTCCACCTAATCCTTTCCATAACCCAACTGCTATTTTCGGTGCATATAAGGTATATAAACACAAATGTTGGCTATGCTCTATCTTCTGGAAGTTGTACATATGATTCAAAGCTATGTTATCTACAAAAGGGTGAGTAATTAGTAATTACATGATTCTATCTAATCATTTTTAGAACCCAACTGCTAATTTTCAGTGCGCCTAAGGTAAAAAAGAACACAAATGTAGTCTTTGTTCAATCTTCTGGCAGTTGTGCATATGATTCAACGGTATGTTATCTGCAAACCCGATGAGTAATTGCATGATTCTACCTAATCCTTAAAAAAACACAAATTTAGGATATGTTCTATCTTCTGTCGGCTCTGCATATGATTCAAAGCTATGTTTATTAGCAAAATGGATGAGTATTTGCATGATTCTACCGAGTCTAACTGCTGCTTTTTAGTGTATATAACGTAAGGAAATTAGTCCATGTTCTATCTTACAGCAGTTGTGCATATGATAGAAAGCTATGTTATCTGCAAACCCGATGAGTAATTGCATGATACTACCTAATCCATATATAAACACAAATTTAGGCTATGTTCTATCTTCTGTCAGCTCAGCATATGATTCAAATCTTTTTTTTTTTTTTTGAAATATGATTCAAATCAATGTTTATTAGCAAATGGATGAGTATTATTTGCGTGATTCTACCGAGTCCAACTGCTACTTTTCAGTGTATATAACGTAAGGAAATTAGTCCATTTTATCTGCAAACCCGATGAGTAATTGCATGTTTCTACCAAATCCCTTCCAAAACCAGCTACTAATTTTCAGTTCATACAACATAAATTTCAATTTCCAATACTCCATTGCACAGACAAAAAAAAATACCCATTTCAGAAACAATATTCACAAGCAACTTCCAATCACCCAAAAAAACATAAGCAGAAACAGAAGCTCCCAATCTCTACCCTAATAACAACTCAACAACCAAACAATCAACCAAAAAACAAACAGCAAACCAAACGACATGACAATTTCTAGGTAACATACAGATTGATGGAGAGGCTAGGCACAAACTGGCTACTAATTTTCAATTCATATACCATAAATTTCAATTTCCAAGTCCATTTCAGAAGCAATTTTCACAAGCACCTTCAAATCACCCAAACAAAAAGCAAAAACAGAAACAGAAACTCCCAATTTCTAACCTAATATCAATTCAACAACCAAACAATCAACCAAAAAAAACATTTCTAGGTAACATACAGATTGATGAGGAGGTTTGGCACGGACTGGCCGTCGGAGAAGAAGCGCTCGGTCTCGTCGGCCTTCTGGATGACGGCGTCGATGTCGTTAACGTCGGTGACGGACTCGAGGACCTTGTGCTGGCTCTTGTAAAATCGGCCCTTATCTTTGGACTGGTTAATCATCTGGTTGTGGTGCTTCACCAGAGACCTACCGAGAGCGGTCTTGTCGTTCTTCACCATCTCTCTCGATCTACACCAAAAACCCTAACGGAGGTTTTCGCAGAGACGCTATATAGTTTTGGTCGCTAAGGAACTTTTCTGGTGTCGGCTCTCTGGTTCGAAGACGGTGAGAGGAGAGAGTGTAAGAGAACAACTTCGAAACGATTTCGAGGGTTAGTTATTTTTGGTGGGGTTGTGACTCGGAGCTGAGTTGAATCGGCGAGTTAGTCTCTTTGTAACAAGTTATTTGCCCAAAATGGTCTAATTTGGTGTTTAAACCATCTATTTTGTTTTGATTTAATTTTAAATTGTTTTGTTTTGCTTTGAGTTGATTTCCAAATTGAAAATAAAATTAAGTTGTGTTTGAGAAATTATGGAATTTCAAAGGACAATGTAATAGATCTAATTTGAAATCTCATGGTCTAAACATGTTAAATCCAAATTATTTGAGTTTAAAACAGTTCATTTGACTCAAATCCAGCATTTAAAACGCAATCAGCACGGAATCAGCACCTTTAAGCCATAACACACTCAGACTAATAATCTTCATTCGTGCTGGGTAGGACCACAAAGGCGACAAATCTCTTCCTACCAAGTTTTCACTCAGTTGCATTCCTTATATAATTGAAGAATATGAAATGCATCAATTTTATTTAATTTTGTCCCCTAATATATACAATTTTGCACCAAAATGATTAAGATTACAAATTTAGTAGACTAACATTATGAATTGACCAATTCAAAACAAAATACCATTTTTTTATCGACAAAACAATAACGAAATAAAAATAAAACATTTTCAACTATTAACCAAGTTTTGCATGAATAAATGGCCCAATTTAAATCATAAACATTTATACCGATTAAACAGTAAAAACTTGACCCGTTTTTATCCAACAGAATCCACAAATCAACCCGAAATGAATATTAAACTTGGAATTGGGTGGGGGCTGCGCGAACGCAAGCCCCCGCTGGCACAAATTATGACGTACACTCTCCCACTTGGGGAGATGTTAAGCTGGTGCCCCTCCTAAGTGCAATGGAGGTCACCGAACCTAGGCCATAGTCCTTCTTGATCGACCATTGACCCCGTCCAGGTAAGTACCCTTCTTTGTCTTCGATCTCTCTATTTATAGCCTCTCTCTCGCGTCTCCTCTCCACTTCTGTCCGATGTGGGACTTTTGTTTCACAGCGCTTATATGTTTTTTTTTCTCTCTTTCTTTCTTTATGCAGCTGCGACTGCGCCAGCTGGTATTTTATTTCTCTTTCTATGTGGTGTTTATAGAACTTAGGTGATAAATACATTTCAGCTGCTTTAATTGTGGTGTTTTTCACTGTTTTCTCTCTCAAAATTTTGGGCATGATAGCTACAGGTTTGGAGTAAATGTTTTGTTTCACGTGTATTTGGTACATGTAGGCGTAAGTAGTCGCTTAAAACTTTGTGTATATGGTGCCATCTTCTCGTATGCGGGAAGGTTAGCAGCTGGTTGGGTGGATCAGTATCAAAATCAGAGGTGTTCGAATGGTGGCAGCCGAGGGAAGGTTGGCGGACACGATCTTAGTTCGTGTAGCTTTGAGTTGGGCGGCCGAATGAAATGGCGGTGGACTCTGATGCGTTTTAAGAGGTAGTTTAAGCTTTGCATATCGGATAGGATAATAACAATGTATCCTGTTTGATGATTTATGATATATTAGTTCTTTCTACTCAATTTAGTTGCCCGTTTGTTAGGCAATTTGCAAATAAATTGGTCTATGCTCTTACTTCGAGAGTCGCTTAAGTTTGCAAGCCCGTGTTTAGATTAATATTGTTGGCAAATGATTTTTGGTTACATGTACTATTTTGCACCGATAAATGTATGGTCTCATTACACGTCATCTTTCACACCGATAATTGAATCGAAGTCCACCGATAATTTTTTGCCTATTTTTGCACAATAAATGTACGTAAGTAGACGTAAAACACATGTATTTCGCTCTGATCATTTTGATATTATCATCATTACATAACTTGTCTCAAAATAGTACACTTAACGTTACAAAATAAATACACATCTCAAATTTACTTCTAATGTGTGACTAATCACAAGAACATACTCATTATTCAACAACTCGAGTGGAAAAAGAAGCCTAACAATAACATTAACCTCAATGCAAGCGGCTCTTAGGATTTTGAACATCTTCAAATAAATACTACATGATCGCATAACCGTAACAATATGTATATAGAGATGGCTATAACAATCACAAATCATACCTGCTGCGCTTACTTATTCCCCGTGGCAAGCAAAGCCAATCTTCCCGACCAGACCTTCGCAGGCGCCAGTGGCACAAAATAGCATGATCGCATCTCCTCACATTGCAAACCCGTATGTACAAAATGATCAAATAGCAGCACGTGGATGGAGAAACGGCCTGAACGAGTTGTCTTCCGCGAGATTCTTATGCCACGGACTGCACGGGATTTGAATCAACTCTTCCATTGACTTTAGATCGTTCCTTATTGGGCTTCTGAGAGACGGGTGTCCCTTTGACTGCAGTTCTAGCTGGATGCCGGACCACCTGAGCCCCGGGTCCTCGGCCTGCTCAAACCAAGTAAATATAATCAGTAAAGTATTCATTTTAGAAGAATAAGGCTACTTTAGACGAGTCAATTAACAATTGGTCTAATTAGATCCGAAGAAATTGGCTATTTAAGGTATCAGAAGGCTATTCAGTCCAGTGTACCTCTTTGACCCGCCTCGAATTTGTCAAAACAAACCCAAATCAGAACATACTATCCAGTTAAAGAAAAATAAACTACCAATACAGTCTCTGAACTATTAGAACCTTACCAAATTGGCCCCTAAAGTTAATTGTATGTCAAATTAGTTCACCAACTATTGAAAGCTGGCCAAAATAGTTCCGGCGTTAACATCCTTTAAATATTACTATTAGTTTCAATCTTTGTTATTTCTTCAATGCCACATCAGCAAAAAACTAACGGAAATTAATGTGGGAGACCATTTTGGTCAGTTCTCCAATAATTGAGGGACCATTTTGGCATACAGTTAGTTCGGGAACCAAACTGGTCAGGTCTTGATACTTGAGAGACCATTTATGTCACTTTTCCATTAATAAACTATAATAAGTTTTCTACATTAGGGATATTCTGCCCGAATAATACTTCATCCAGACATATCATAAATGGGGCCTAAAAGGTTCGATGGTTGTTAACAAAGAGCTAGCAATTCGGGTTTGGGTTGAAAATTCCTAACTCGAACTCAAACCGCAATAAGTTTGGCCTCATCCTGAAAATCAACTGGGCCTAATTCATGTGACCCGAAGCTGAAAAAATGTGGGTCATATTTTGGGTACCCGTAGGTTCAGGCCCAAATTGCCAGCTCTAGTTGTGCGTGTGTTGGAACTAAAACATTGCACGTGAATCTGCAATTGAGCCAAGTAAGAGGATTGTTGCTCCTAACTAGTTTGGACAGTCCTTTCAAAGGGGCCATCATATTAAAGCTTGCACACATATTTCGGAAGAGAGAGAGAGAGAGAGCGTACCACTATTAGGCAGAGATAATCGCTTTTTCGCCAGCCTTTCCGGTTGAGTGGATCTCTCTTTTGGGTTGCTACGGGATCTCGAACCAATACCAGGTCCCGGGTTTGCTTCTTGAACTGAATTTTCAAGAAAAGGCTTAGACTTCGATTTGGCGAATATTGTATTGGATGCTTCTAGTGCACTTGTTGACTTACTAGATGAAGAATTACTCCCATCGGAACGAGATGGTCCTATCTTCTGACTAATAATGTTGGAGTGATGATTCGAAACAGGTTTCTTTCCAGCAGATTTTAACTGTGATCTAGCGCCATTCGTACCCTCAGCACATCCATTATCGGGAATCATCACTCCGTCTCTTAGATTAATGTCAAGAAAGCGATTCTCCCATGGACGTACAGCCATCCATCGCTCCAACCAGTTCCAACCCCAGCTGCTTTTATCGGGTTCAAAACCAGAAGGAACAGCCAATTGCCTTGAGCCTGCCTGCCACTGCAGATAAAAAAAATAGCAACATTAACCCTTCTGCAAAAGAAACACCTCATAGGACACATTATGAGTGGAGCTTAGAGATCTTTGCTACGAATTTAACATGATTTTCAAATATTTAAATGGACCATAGTGCTAATTAAAGATTGTATTTTATTTAGACAGCATTGTATATTACAACAAAAGTGTTGAAATTCTTTCCACAAAAAATAGTACAAAGAACAAGCTGGAAATTTGACTTTGGCAGCTTAAATTCCGAATTTCCCGCTCCTTGTGGAAACATGATTTTTATGACAAGCTAAAATGTAAGGGGGGAAAACTAGTATTTTAGTTGTTACCTATAATCTTTGTACTTGTTTTAACTTGCTTCTCATTTGAAACCCCATGTTGTAGACATATTTTGAATCCTACAAGATCTGAGGCAAATCCAAATCCAATTTCTTTGAACATCCAAACATTGGATTTGCCTAGAATTCAAAATTTCAAATTAAATCCTAGAATCCAAACAGGCAGTGTAGGCTCCTCCTTTCTCCCTCTCTTTCAGTCTCTACCTTGCTTTCTAAAGGACTAGTTTTCATTTCATGCAAGTTGTTAATATCATTACAAATAGATTCTTTGTTCATCAGCAAGGATGCTATCACATTCTCACCTGATGAGCCAAAGCATAAGCCATGGCTCGCTCACGCTTTGCTGCAGCCTCCTGTCTTTTTAATAACTTTGCTTGAATTTCTTCAACAGACCCTACACTGTCACACCATCCATCCTGTATAAAAGTAAAAAATGCCATAATGCAGTTAAGACCTAAATATGATATACCTTCCGTAATCCTTACAATTAACACTTTCCATGACTAGCAGAGGAGGGCAGGTTCCTTACTTCTATTTCACGCACACGAGTCTCATTTACAAGTTGTTGCTGAAAGTTATGTTCTTCTGTTTCACTTTCCAACGACAGACGAACACGCCTTGCACGCACACGAGCCTGGACTCTTACTAAGGCTTGCATGCAGCGAAGAGTTATTGCAGCTTGCTTTCTTACCGCATGGCCTCTGACAAGGGCTTGAAGTCTCACCAGTCCTTTCAAAGCCCGTAGAGCTCTTCTAGCCTGATAAGTTTCAAGAAAACTATAGTCAACCTTAGAAAGGATATGATAAGTATTGTTTAAGTAGTTCAAAGAACGCAAATAACTAACTTATATTATTTCCAAGACAATCTGTTGAAGAAATAAGTTTAGGTTGAATTAAAGTATTCCTGGGCCTGATTACTATCAAAGGCTAAAGAAGGAGGAAGGATAAGGATTCAGGAATAAACCACTGGACATGATGTTGAACAATACTAATAGTAACATGTAAATTTAAGGAAAAGAAGATTGATCTCAGATGCACCTTTAACTAAAAAATGCAGGCACCAACAATATACGACTAAAATATGACAGAGAGCAGCCAATACCAGGAAACCTCGAAAAGCAGTTTGGATGCGTGTTGCAGCCCAATCTTCTCTCAGAATTTGTTGATTGTGAGTTGTATCTTGTACTTGAAGTGTGATTGATGGTGAAGCAACAACATCGGTGATTGAAGAACTATTGGCATCTCCAACTGTTGGATTCGCATTTTGATTTAACTCATCTTGAAGCTTATCAGTATTAATCTCAATAGAATGCTTTCTTCGATGTCGAGACTTGCTAGTAGCTGATTTCTGCAACAAATGTATTGAACTTGTCACTATTAACTATAAGGTATGAAGCATTTAACTTTAACAAGTGCACAGAGACTTGTATTCAAAAGAATTGTGGAAAAACTAAATTAGATCCCTGCTACCGATTGAAAAAGAAAGGTTTAATTCTTATTTGTTTTTTCTTTGGAAGCACACAAAAGGGGAAGTAAAACCTACACTTTCATTATTCTCTGACGATGGTGACTTTTCTGATTTCTTCAATCCAACCAATGTTTTAATCCATTTTCCCGATATCCCCATAGCATCAGTCAGGTCAGCAAATAAAGAAAAAAACTGCCAGAGAAAAGCGTATAAATAACAATAATGTAAGTTGTTCTGCTCTTTAATATAACTTTAGCAACGGAAGAAGACTGATTATGAAAAAACAAGTTTGATAATTTGTGTTAGAAATAATATCATATTGATAAAGCAACTGAAAATAAGATACTACAAGCCCTTGATAAAAAAAGTAATAATAATTAAGATGTAAAATAGCATTACATGAAATGAAGAAACTCATAATCCTTGTTTCTTTATAAGGGCACAGGTTCAGATATAGCTATAGCAAGGACACCGGTACCCTGTAATGAATTACATAATTGCAACTAAGAGTCTGAGATGATGCTTCAGTCTTGAAAGTGAACTTGGTTACTCTATCAGTTAACAGATTCCATATTTGTATCAAATTATGGCACTTTCAGAAGAGAGACTTTATCTACTTTCAGAAGAGAAACTTTATCCAAGTGACATTATGAGGACCATATCCAGTGTACATTAAGAAGATGGACAATCCTCTATCCTATTTAATATTATATGTTAGCTATTGATAGATCCCTATACCATGTCTAAATGTCACATTGGATATCAAGTGAATAATTTTTCATGGGTTCAGCATGAGCACATGTAGTGTGGGATTTCTGATCCACAGTTGGCTGAATGACAAGACAGAATCAAGAGAATTTACACCTGTTCATTCCTCACAAGGGTCTTTGAATATGAGTTCCAATTTTGAAAACGTAACCAAACCCTTGCCCTCCTATAGTCCTATGTTCCGGAGGAATTGGTTAATTTATCCTCTACATAATTTAGTAGCATCAGCAACTCCTAAAACTGAGACTCGCATGGTCAGACATTACCGCTACTCAAGCACATAAGCAATCCTATGCACCAACTGAAAACATAAATTACAATTGCAAGCTGACACTGAACTAAGAACATAAAAATTCACTCCAAATATTTCAGCAGATTAAGACAAGCTGATGCTGAGAACAGCAATGTGATCCTCCCATATCTTCAACCTCATAAACCAAACATGTAAACAAAATCGCAAAATTCCAAGCACACATAAACAGACTCTATCAAAAAGCACAAATACACAGTAGATTATCATAAATAGCCATCTTCTCTTATATAGTGACAGACTACAGATCTCATAAATTCCAAATATAGAATTGTATCTCAATCTAATCTCAAGAGCTCAAAAATGACAGTGATATCATAAACAACCAATGCTCGTGAGCTCAACTATACACACAATTGCAAGTCAAAGGTTAACAAAAATGCAAAGACCGAATCAAAACCACAGAATTGACAAATTCACAGCCGGAAATTAACAAAATCGGTAAAATCGAACCAGATCAACCGATCGCGAGGTCAAGCAGCTCAAATCACCAGAAATTTCAAGCAATGCAGAAACAAACACAGTGAAGAACCAGAAGAGGCAAAAAGGCGATAGCGATACCTTTAGAGGTGTGGATCTGCGAAGAGACAAAACATCAACGTCTCTTCCTTTTCGAATTCACCTTTCGAGATTATCAGAATCTCCAATCATCGAAGCGAACAACACGCACTTTCTCTCTCTATAGTTTTCTTCGTCGTCGTCGTCTGCTACAGTCACTTTCTCTCTCTAGAGAGATAAAAGAGCCGGCAAGGTGGGAGAGAAGCGGTGCAAAACGACGTAGTTTAGAATGTGCAGTGACTGTCGGGTCGTTTTCATGCATGAAGCCGAAGAGTCAATCACGGGGATGCTAAATCAGTGTGTCCCCACCGAACCGGTTACATTACTGAACCGGAAATTTTGGTCTCTATGTCGACTTTCCGTCGAATCGACTTTAACCGAGCTGGTTCTTTCGGATTTGACCGACCTATTTTATGCCACTTGAACTTGTAAAAATACATATCGTGATTTGGGTTTGTGTGGGGTTTGCATATATTTGGAGAGTACATGTTTGCCCAACTCAATCAGCAATGTATCGATGACAAGCCCAACTAGGTTTGAAAATCAATCGATTCTATTCTATATGACGAAATTGTCGTATATATACACACAAGATAGATTTTGGCCACATCTTTGGGTGTAGAGTATGTACTTGTTGGTTGTTGGTTTTTAGTCGATTTGATTGCATCATCGAGTCTAGTCCGATATGAGAAAACATTAAGATAGCATACAATATTAACCTAACTCTTTGCTAATTGTTAAAATTAAAAAAATAAGACGTTCATTTACTACCAATTAATACATTTTTGCGGCAAAAAGTTTCCTAAGATCTCACGCCCCTTTATTATTTAGCATGTACCCCTGCCATTGGTATCAGGTCGCCCATACTTTTCGAGTCTTATACATGAATTAGTGAAAGAAGTATTGTAACCACTTTCATGACGTACGTACCACAATTATATCTAGTCCGTCGACTAAAAATAACACATTTTTTTACAGTTTATATCACAATCTAAAATTTTGTTATGCAACTTTTATTTTGAGCGAGTATCTGACAAACGATGTGACGTCAAGATAATAAGATGTTTGAAGAGCTCGTTGTATTGCTAAACTCAATAGTGTGTATTGTTGAGGATGACATATATAGAGATAAAATTTCAATCATTGATGAATGGTAAAATTTAGCAACGATTTGCATGTTGTTGGTGCATGCATCTTTTAGCATGCGTGTCGTGTTTGTGTTGTGTTGAAAGTCGTTTGTGAGTTGCACGATTCAACACGAACATAACACGTTTGACGTGATAACTAAATGAGTTTTATTGACATGACATTACGCGATTAACACGAGCATGACTCAACACATTTGACCTGTTATTGTGATTAATTTTTAATTACACCAATTAAATGCACATGTTGGGCATGTCGGACGTGTCAAAACACGTCTAGTTAACCGTGTGTGCAAAGACTCAACACGAACACGACACAGTTGCTAAACGAGTAAACTCAAATATGCTAGTTTCGTGTAATGTTTGTGTCATGTGTCGTGTGTCGACACAAATTGCACATCTTTTTGACACATGAACAATTTTTTCATTATTTATTATTACTACTATTATTTCGATTTTACAAATCTAACCCCAAAAAAATGCACGTGTGAACTAAAACGTTGAACTAGTTGTTAAGAAGTTTCTAGAAGAACGATTTCACCGAAAAAGAAAATAAAAGAAAACGACCAAAATAAAAATTCTAGAACCTTCTTTCCTAAAACACGCCACATCACGGGACTCAATCGCAGCCGTCCGTTGCCAACGACGGTAACGATCACAACCGTATAAATACTCTGCCTATTGCACAGTCTCTGTCTCTCTGCTGCGAACAATCTGAGAGCTCTGCGTTTTCTCAGACTTCCATTGATACGAACCTTGCAGTTCCCGATTCAACGGTAAAATTTCCTGAAAAATCGAAGACGAGACCGATCTGAGAAGACGACATGTACGGAAGAGCGCCGAAGAAGAGCGACAATACGAGGTACTACGAGGTGCTCGGAGTGTCGAAGAATGCTTCGCCGGAGGATCTCAAGAAGGCTTACCGGAAAGCTGCCATCAAGAACCATCCCGACAAGGGAGGTGATCCCGAGAAGGTAATTTTGTGTTCCCGTTAATTTAACCGTTAGGTTTCGCTTTGATTGCACATTGTTTACGTCGATTCTGGTATGCTGTGTTCGGATCGAACCTATTGTGATTGTGATTGCTTGATTTTTGAGTATCTGTATCCGAGAAAATTGAGGAAGAGAAAGTAAAAGGTCGGAGTGTTGATTAGAAAATTGAGAAGCAGAAAGTTTAAGGACAAAACGGGATTTGGGGATTTTACATTAGTATCTGATGGCATATTGATTTTTACATTGTTGACCTGATTCTGGTATCTTATGATCGGGTCAAAGCCATCGTGATTGTGATTGCGTGATTTTTTAGGGTATCTGTAGCCGATTCTTAATTTTTGTTTGGATCAAACCTATGTTGATGGTGATTGCGTATTGAGGGACTGAAAATGAAAGGTTGTGTAGTGTAAGTTTGTATGTATAATTGGATAAGAAAATTGACAAGCAGAAAGTTAAGGTCAAAAGAGATTTGGCTTTTAGAATTGTTATATGATGGGTACATTGAGTTGGCTTTTAGATTTGGCCTTTTAATTTTTTACCAAGAAAAATGATGAATTGAAAATGAAACTACTAAGCAAAATTAGGTATTTGTTTGATTACCAAGATATACAAAGCTAGAATGAAATTTAGCTGTTGGAAATTTTTTTAATGTCTGAATGGAAGAAACATCAGTGATTTTTATAGAATTGTAATTAGATTTTAGATCATCCATGTAGGGTTTCATATTGTGGTATGGTTATGCTATTTGTCCATAGCTTAGTTTCTAGAGAAGCACTGATGGTTCGACAGGTGAGATCCAAGTGTGAATTTTCTCCTAGATTTGGTCTATATCTATAGAGATGGTATTGTTATGTCAGACAAGTGACAATTAAACTTGTGATTTGTTGCTGCTTTCAGATTTTATAATTGACCTTAACATTCTAGATAATTGTTTCAGTTCAAAGAGCTGGCCCAAGCTTATGAGGTACTGAGTGACCCTGAGAAGCGTGAGATATATGATCAATATGGTGAAGATGCACTCAAGGAAGGAATGGGAGCTGGTGGCGGTGGCGGCCATGACCCATTTGATATTTTCCAATCTTTCTTTGGCGGAGGCGGATTTGGAGGTAAAAGACATTAGATTTCATATTTGTAAACTTTAGTGCGTGCGGTGTCTTATAGTATTGTGAAGTTTGGTCGTGTTGTAAATTCATGTATCTATATGTGAGCAGGTGGTGGTAGCAGTAGGGGAAGAAGGCAAAGGCGAGGAGAAGACGTGGTTCATACACTGAAGGTCTCACTGGAGGATCTGTATCTCGGGACATCCAAGAAGCTTTCACTTTCACGAAATGTGATATGCTCCAAGTGCAGTGGGTGAGTGCATAATTGTTGCATTGTAATATAAGTGATTGAAAATCCAAACCCTAATTATTGTCCATGTCAATTGCAGCAAGGGATCGAAATCCGGAGCATCGATGAAGTGTGCCGGCTGTCAAGGGAGCGGTATGAAAGTCTCAATCAGGCATCTCGGCCCATCCATGATTCAACAGATGCAGCACCCTTGCAATGAATGCAAGGGTACTGGAGAGACTATCAACGATAAGGACCGATGCACACAGTGCAGAGGAGAGAAAGTTGTGCAGGAGAAGAAAGTGTTGGAAGTAGTTGTGGACAAGGGAATGCAAAATGGGCAAAAAATAACATTCCCCGGAGAAGCCGATGAGGCGGTACGTAACCCAAAGTGTAAACTAAACTGCAACCCATTTGCCATTTCTGTTTATGAGACTTAATGAATGTATTTTGTTCTGTTACAGCCCGACACAGTCACTGGGGACATAGTCTTTGTCCTACAGCAGAAGGAGCATCCCAAGTTCAAGAGAAAAGGCGACGACCTATTTGTGGAACATACTCTTTCTCTAACTGAGGCTCTTTGTGGGTTTCAGTTCGTGTTGACTCACTTGGATGGCCGTCAGCTTCTAATCAAATCAAACCCTGGGGAAGTCGTGAAGCCAGGTATGTGTAGATTTGAACTTATGGCATGTTTGGGAATTGAGATTTCATTTTTTGAATTGTGTTTGGGTAGAAAGATTTCGGCTAGGGCTACAATTTGGGTCATAATGTGTTTCAAACACACAAATTTTAGTGGGTTTTGGGTTCATCTTAACTGTGTTTGTGATGACTAACTCATCCTGTTCAGTCAATCACTGTCATATTCGTGTCGAACCCACTTGACCCATTTAATTTAGTTGGTCATAAACAGATTGTGTAATGCATTTAATAACCCACTCATTTACGGATAAAATTGTCATTTGACTTCGTATAAGTCAAATGGTCTATGTCGGGTCAACTTGAATACATTTAAGTGTTGGGTCATGTTGAACTCACTTATGTAAACATGTTGTGTCAACTTGCTCGTAATTGGATTGTATTTGCAACGTTCTCTTGACGTGTTTGGGTTTTAACACAATCGAAACAAATACGGTCCGCTAACTCAAATTGACACCCCTATCTCAATCCCAGCCTCATGTAAATGTGAAACGTCCCGCGTATTCTTTAACCTAACGTTGTCATTAACCTTACAGATTCATACAAAGCGATCAACGAGGAGGGGATGCCACAACACAAGAGGCCCTTTATGAAGGGCAAGCTCTACCTCCACTTCACAGTAGACTTCCCGGACTCACTGAGCGCGGACCAGGGCAAGGCTATGGAGGCCGTTCTGCCAGCAAGGCAATCTAGCCAGCTGAGCGACATGGAGCTAGATGAGTGTGAGGAGACGACTCTTCACGATGTCAACATCGAAGAAGAGATGCGAAGAAAACAACATTCACAAGCCGAAGCTTACGAGGAAGAGGACGAGGACATGCATGGAGGCCAGAGGGTGCAATGTGCACAGCAGTGATAACATTTTGATTTTTGGTTTTGATTTTGTTTTGTTTTCAATATAGAAGCAGAAGCTGAACTGTTAACTGTTGATAGCAGAAACTGGTGGGAGAGTTTTGGGTTCAAGTTGGGGAAGAAAAAAACAGCTGTTAGGTTTAAGAAAATAGTAACTATGTGTTTGCAATTCTATAATTCAAGTACCTTTCTTTTTATATGAGATGCTTAAATGAATATTATTGTGGTCTTGCTTTCTTTTATTACACGTGGAATTTGATTGTACTTTTATTCGATCTGATTTGACCATTTTTTGGAATCGTATTTGACATTGAATCAGATGAACCTGCACGAAATCATGCATTTTTATACCGGGCCGACCCAACTAGACTCCTTAAATCTAAACAAATCTAGGTTGGCATCAAAGTTGGATGAAAAAAGAATAATTATACTCCTATTTTTAGTACTCAATTCAATTCAACACAATTAGCATCAATTTTTTTTAAAAACTATTTATTAAATTTGGTTCATTCGAGTCGGTATGACCCAAAACCCTCATGTTGTTCATTATGATCCTCATATCGTTGATCTTCTTAATCACTCTTAGACGAAATAACTAATAATCTTATAAAAAATTAAATTCGGACCAAATTAAAATTCAATCACGGAACATCCTAACTAGAGGTGACAATTTGGATTTCATATCGGATTTCGATCACATTCAGCTACATCTTGATTGATACAAAATAATTGAAGATTAAATTTAAAATTTTAGCGTAAAATATGTAAATTTATGTGAATTTGTTTAATTCAATCCACACGATAAATATATAAATTAGTTCGATTTTAAATCGTTTTCAATTTTAAATGTCCGCTCAGACCCAAACCTTGTAGCGGGAAAAAATAGCCCGCTCTAATCCTAACTGTATTACTACAATCAAAATTCCAGAACCATCCTGCTCGAGAGATCGTACCCTATAAATACTCTTGCGCATTACCATAATATCGAAGACGAGAACGATCTGAGACTTGAGGGAAGATGTTTTGTAGAGCGCCGAAGACTAGCGACAATTCCAGGTACTATCAGATACTCGGAGTCTCGAAGAATGCTTCGCCGGAGGATATCAAGATCGCTTACCGGAAAGCTGCGTTGAAGAACCATCCCGACAAGGGCGGTGATCCTGAGAAGGTGATTTTCTGTTCTTGTTGATTAATTTAACCGTTACTCTGTTGATTTGATTGCACATTGTTTACGATCGGTTCTGGTATTTTGTGTTCGGATCAAAGTTACAGTGGTTGTGATTCACTATAGCTTCCAATTTGTGTGTATTGTGTGTATTGTGTTCAGGTCGTGCTGAAAGTTGATTGTGTGTTATATGAACGAATGTGTGTATAGTAATCGAATACTAAACACAAAAACAATACAATAATTGTTCTGAAATACCTATGGCTTGCAATTTGTGTGTATTGTGTTAGCTCTGAAAGTTGATTGTGTGTTATATGAACCAACACATATAGTAATTGAGTATGAACACAAAAACAATACAATAATTGTGCTGAAATACTGATGATTCGCTATAGCTTGCAATTTGTGTGTATTGTGTTCGTGTCGTGTTGAAAGTTGATTGTGTGTTATATGAACCAACATGTAGTTATCGAATATTGAACACAAAAACAATACAACAATTGTGCTGAAATACTTGCTACAAGTTGAATAACTGTGCTGAAATATTGATTACGAACCCTATACGATTAGTAACTGTTCTAAAGTACTTATTACGAACTCTACATGTTTAGTAAGTGTGCTGAAATACTGATTACGAAGGTAAACTACACGTTTAGTAACTATATGCTGGAACAATGTTTGACTTAATGAGGCAGGTTGACAAGTTACAACATTTGATTCAACTATTAAATATCACAAATTTTACTTATTTAGTTGAACCATGTTAGCTAACATACAAACAAATCATATACACAATAAATTAAACTAGTTGGGTTAAATTGTTGATAAGTAAGTTTGCAAGTTTGAATTTTAATTATGCTACTTGTCCATAGCTTAGTTACAAGGAAAATCGTAATATTTGGCAAGTGAATTTGTGAATTTGTGAGTTTGAATCTGAATTATGCTATTTATCCATCCCTTAGTTCCAAGGGAAACCCTAATGGTTAGTTTGAATTTGAAAATTATTGAGTGGTGTCGAGAGGGCTAATGGAAAACAATAGGCCTACATTGTCCTATAGCTCAATTGTCCTATTGTAATCTTGTGAACATTTGGGTGTTAGTTTGCTGCAGTTTCATGATTTAGTCCTATAATTGCTTTATTGTTTGTTGCTGCTTTAAGCTTTTATAATTGAGCTTAACATTTCAATAACTATTGTAGTTTAAAGAGGTGTCTGAAGCTTATGAGGTACTGAATGACCCTGAGAAGCGCAGGATATACGATCAATATGGCGAAGATGCACTGAAGGAAGGAATGGCAGGTGGCGGCCATGCCCATGGCCCATTTGATATTTTCGGAACTTTCTTTGGCGAGAGCCAATATGGAGGTAAGAGATCATTGATATATCATTTTGAGGTTTTAGTGTTTGTAGTGTCTTGTAGTCATGTGAAGATTGGCCTTGTAAAAATTCATGTTGTAGTCATTTGGAGGCCAAAGATTGGCCTTGTAAATTCATGTATCTATCTGTGAACAGGTGGTGGCGCTTCGGCAAGTTGGCAAAGGCGAGGAGAGGATGTGGTTTACCCGCTGAAGGCCTCGCTGGAAGATATGTATCTCGGGACATCCAAGAGGTTCTCCATCTCGCGCAATGTGATATGCTCTAAGTGCAGCGGGTGAGTACATTGTTGTTGTTTCTGAGGTAGCGTTTGGATTTAAAACTTTGGAATGGCAATTCGTGTCTCAACTTGTGGCACGACACAAATTAAGTGTGTTTGGGCTCATTGATTTGGTAATTGTGTCGTCCAACACGTTCCCATTTAGCACAGGGACAACCTTCAACATGTCACATACACACGAACTGCAAAGAATGAAATCTCATCATGTATTTAGGATCAATGATTTTGTAATCGTGTCATGTTCGTGTTCGAGTACCCAACACGTTAAATAGTCGTGGCATGTTCTTGTTGGCCCATTTAGCACATGGTCAACCTTCAACTCAGCACACAACACAAATTGCAAAGAAGAGGATCTCATTATGTATTTGGGCTCATTGATTTTGTAATTGTTTCATGATCTGTTGGAGTACCCAACACATTAAATAATCATTTCATGTGCCCATTTGGCACATGGTCGACCTTCAACACGGCAAACATACACGAACCGCAAAGAATGATAATCTCATTCTATATCAGTACCTATATGCACATGTAGGATAGTTAGCTTAAGCTCTGATGATGTATGCTGATATGTGATGTTGAAATGTGAATGATTGCAGCAAGGGATCAAAATCCGGAGCTGCAATGACATGTGCCAGTTGTCATGGAACTGGAATGAAACTCTCAATCGGGCGTATGTTGCAACATATGCACCATCCTTGCAGTGATTGCAAAGGTACCGGAAAGATTATCCGTGTCAAAGACCGGTGTAGACTATGCAAAGGAGAGAGAGTTGTGCAGGAGAAGAAAGTGTTGGAAGTAATTGTGGAGAAAGGTATGCGAAATGGGGATAAAATCAAATTCCCCGGAAAAGCAAACGAGGAGGTATGTAACTTTAATTGTAAACTAAATTGTTGTGTATTTGTCATTACTGCTTACGAGAATGAATGTGAATGAATTTTGCGTTGTTACAGCCCAACACAGTCCCTGGGGACGTAGTGTTCGTCATACAGCAGAAGGAGCATCCCAAGTTCAAGAGAAGAAGCGATGACCTATTCGTGGAACGTACACTTTCTCTAACTGAGGCTCTTTGCGGGTTTCAGTTCGTGTTGACTCACTTGGATGATCGGCAACTACGGATCAAATCGAACCCTGGGGAAGTCGTGAAGCCAGGTAAGCGACGCAAACGAACTTAGGTAGTGTTTGGATTATAATGTTTGTTCAATAATTAAAAATCAAGAATCAGAATGTCAACAAGATTCTACTTGTGTATGTTTGGATTAGAATTTTTTGGGTCATGAGATTTAGAATCCAAACACTAGATTAATGAAATGTGAGGCTTCGGGTAATGCATACGATCTGATGTAGTGTTTGGATTACAATGTTTGTTCAGAAATGAAAATAAAATATCAGAATCTAAATGAGATTCTCATTTCTCCTATTTAGATTAGGAATTTCCGGGTCATGAGATTTAGAATCCAAACGCTACTTAATTGGAATGTGAGACTTTAGGTAAGCGATACAAATGAATTTAGTAGCGTTTGGATTAGAATATTTGCTCACAAACGGAAATCATAATGAGATTCCTTATCGTTTATGTTCGGATTAGGAATTTTTGGGTCACAAGAGTTAGAATCCAAATGCTACTTTAAAGGAATTGGAATGTCTGTTTAGAATGAGAACTAGAGATTTATTCTTTACGTTTGGATTCTAAATTTTTGGGTCCCGAGAGTTAGAACTCAAATGCTACTTTATTGGAATGTGAGACTTTTCTCGGATTCATAAACAGAAATCAAGAATCAGAATAGGAAGTAGCGACTTATTGTGCATACCGCATTAATAGAATGTGAGACTTTTTCTCGGATTCAGATACAGAAACCAAGAATCAGAATAGGAATTAGCGACTTATTGTGCATGCTACATTAATGGAATGTGAGACTTTTCTCGGATTCAGAAACAGAAATCAAGAATCATAATAAGAATTAGCGACTTATTGTCAATGCTACTTCAATGGAATGTAAAGACTTTTCTCGGATTCTTTAACCTAACGTTGCCCTTAAACACACAGATTCATACAAAGTGATCAACAACGAGGGAATGCCAATGCACAAGACACCGTATATGAAGGGGAAGCTCTACATTCATTTCATGGTAACCTTCCCGGACTCAATGGCTCCAG
The DNA here is from genome assembly GCA_036897485.1 of Pelargonium nanum. Taxonomy (NCBI): domain Eukaryota; kingdom Viridiplantae; phylum Streptophyta; class Magnoliopsida; order Geraniales; family Geraniaceae; genus Pelargonium; species Pelargonium nanum. Next base: position 29,024 of record JAYMTF010000258.1, read on the forward strand.
CCCAGGTTAAGGCGCTGGAGGCCGCGCTGCCACCAAAGCAACCTAGCCAGCTGAGCGACACGGAGCTAGGCGAGTGTGAGGAGACGACACTGCACGAGCTCAACACAAAGCAACAAGCTGAGGCTGAGCAACAAGCTCGAGCCGAGGCTAATGAGGAAGAAGAGGAAGGCACTCATGGTGGAGGCCAGAGAGTGCAATGTGCACAGCAGTGATGTTAACATTCTGGTTTGTGTTTTACTATTTATTTTTTGTTCTCATACATAATAGTGATAGCAGAAATTGGGTATAGAGTGTTTTTGGGTTATAGTTTGGGACAAAACAGTTGGTTTCTGATTATGTTTTTGTCCCAAGTTTTGGGAAATAGCTATGTATTCACAGTTTATAATTTAAATACCTTATTTTTTAAGGAAAAAGAAGTGACTATGTATTTGCAGTTCTATAATTGAAATACCTCATTCATGTTATATGCTTAAATGAGATGATAAGTAATAAAATAGAGAGTCTAGAGAAAAGAAAAAAAAAACAGTCACAAGTTCATGTATTCAAAACGGGTTGAAATTTGGCTACACTTAAAAAAGGATCAAAACTCATAGCTGTCCGTTATGACTATATGATTTTGGGTTAATTCAGACAGATTGAAATTAACGTTTTATAAACTGTTAACGAAAATGCTGACATGACATGTACAAATTACTACCGTGGATTGAATTTAATTTTTTATTAATTATGCTCACGATAATACAAAAGTAAACCTACAAAATTAACTAATTTTCCTTTTTAAATAAAAAAAACTTTGTTTAAAGGAGTAGTATAATATATATTTTTGAAGGGAGTATAATATATTAATATATGTCACAATTTTTTTTGAGCAAATATATGTCACAAATTAATTGGTATAAAAAAACAATACTAATTTTTATAATATTGACCAGTATTATTTTAAATTTATAATTTTTCAAACTCCACACTTGGACTATTGGTAAAAAAAAAAATTACCTAGACTAAAACTGTTATTTTTGTATTAAATTCAGACCACAATTGCAATTAAATAGTATTTTATTGCAATTATCATTCAAAACCACAATTCAGACCAGTATTGATATTTTTATTTTTTATAAAGATTCGTCATATTCGAATATTTGTCGTCTACACAATCGTGTCAAATTTCCAGATTTGTCTCTGAGTTCATAAAGACGTGTTCTCACAAATCTCAAGTGCTTAGATCTTCAGCGATTCGCATCAAGAACCAAAGTTAGCTATGGAGGTGATGGATCAGTCGAAACGCACCGTTTTGCTTCTCTTCTCCATTTGCTTGCTCCTTGCTGGCACTACTCAGGCCATTGATGTCAAATACTGTGGTTAGTTCTTGTTATTTTTGGTAACCCGTTTGCTTGTTTTGAGATGGGTTTGCAAAATTTTTACTTGCAATTATGTTTTGTCAAGTAAAGTTTCCATTTTTTTTTCTTTCAAAATCCTTTGGCTTGGCCTTTTTTGATGGTGTTGCTGGATCTAATGAGCTAGTAGAGTAGTTGATGAGTATAGCTGAAAATTTTCTTGGGAATCTTAAGCATTGGTGAATTCTTGGTATTTGTGGTAACCCTTTGGCTTGATTTGAAATGGGTTTGCAAATTTTTTACATGCAATTTTGGTTTGTTAAGTAAAGTTTCTATTTTTTTTTTTTTTCCAAAACCCTTTTGGCTTGGCTTGTCTTTGTGTTTTGCTGGATCTAATAAGCTAGTAGACTAGTTGATGAATGAAGCTGAAAATTTTCATGGGAATCTTAAGATTGGAATTTTGTTGGCTTTCTGATAATTTTGTATGTGAATTGTAAGATTAGTATTTGATTTTGGAGAACTTGCTCTTAGAAGGTATATTTTGAGTGGATTATGTTTGGCATATTGATCACTTTTGATATGTGTGTGTAAATTCATGTGTGTGTGTGTGTGTGAATCTTAAGATTTGTCTTTGTTTCGAGAGAATTTGCTCCCAGAAGGTATGTATCGAGTGGAATTTTGTATGTGAATTTTAAGATTTAATAGCAATTTTAAAGAACTTGCTCCTGGAAGGTACATTTAGAGTGGATTTTTGTTGGAATGTTGATCTCTCTCTCTCTCTCTCTCTCTCTCTCTCTCTCTGTAAATATATATTGCATGAATACAGATCACAAAGAAAACTATGATGTAAAGGTGCAAGGTGTCAAGATATCGCCTGATCCGGTGGCACCAGGCAAACCAGCAACCTTCAACATCTCAGCTTCTACAGGTAACATTTCGGGTCTTGCTGGTCTTTAATTCTCAGATCTTTATAAGTTTAATTTGCTTAGTTTAGTGATTCTGTGGCTTGATAATGGAGGTTTAGCTCTATTTGTTCATAAACTATGTCGATATGCCTTTAATTCGGTGTTGTTGTGAGTGGAAAAAAAACAATGTATTTGATGAGCCCTTTAGTTGCTTGAAGTCTAGCGTTTAAGTTAAAGTATTTGGACATGAATTATAGTGATTTCGCTTTTATTTCAATCCAAGTTTCAATGTTGCTAGTTCAAGATGACGTGATGAATAGCAAAAATATTGGCCGAGACGTGCCTCGACTATAGAGTTGGCAAATGGGCCATCACTGGTCCGGCTCGATAATATCGGGCATGGGCCGGCAGAAAGTGGTCCGATACACATGTGTGCGTTTTTGGCCTGGCCTGCGGCCTATTTTGCTTGCAAAATGAGCCGCTGCCTGTGGGCCATCACTGGCAATTCGTGGGTCGGGTTGAAAAGACCTAATCTGAACCCGACCTGCAAGAGATGCAAGTTTGCATAGAAAATGGGTGGGCTAAGTGCGAGTTGTCTGACCTGGTCCGCCCTGGCCCGAAAATTGAATTGATAAGGCCTATTTTATGAATCCGCACCTGCAAAAATGCGGTTTTGAATTCCAAATGGTCAGCTCTTTAGGCCACAAAAGACTCTACACTTGCCACCATCTGATCAGGCATTGATATGTTGAATCTTGTTATGTTTTGTTTAAATAATTTTGAAAAAACAAAAGAAGATAATATAGAGTTGTTCGTTTCATGCAGGTCGAGCCATTTCACGAGGAAAAGTTGTGATAGATGTTTCTTTCTATGGAGTGCATGTCCATAAAGAAATCCGCGACCTTTGTCAGGAGATTACGTGTCCTATCACGCACAGTGATTTTGTGCTCTCTCACACCCAAAGTTTGCCCGTATTCACCCCACCTGTGAGTTTCTCTTTACTCGGGTTTAATGCTTCCAAAAAGTTTTAAGTAGCGTATGGATTAGAAATTCTGCTCATGAATGATAATTGCAATGACATTTTCATTCTTCGGGTTTGGATTATACCTTTTTGGTCATGAAAATAGCTTTGGAATGAGAATCTTATTATCATTCTCATTTCTCATTCCCAAAGATTTTGTGTCCAAATAGTCAACTCTAGGTCTTTTCAAGAGATATGCTCAAATATCAAATGGGATAGGTTCGGGAAACCTACACATCTTGCGGGCCAGGTGTGGGTTAGGTCTTTTCAAACCAAAACCATAACCCAAACCCGACCTGACCTGAAATCTGAATCGCCAACTCTTTGCTTTGATCACACACTAGTGGTGGCGGAGCATCGTGCACTGGAATGCCTTTTTTGTGACTACAAGTCTTCTACGACAAATATGCACTTAAATTAATTTCTTTCTCCACAAAGTTGACAACATTTGATTGATTTATTTATTTTCAGGGTCCTTACACACTTAAGATGGATATGGAAGATGAGAGAGGCCATCAATTGACTTGCTTCAGCTTCAAATTCAGCATTGGTTTTGGATCTTCTGTTTCTGATAGCTAAGCAACTGTTTCTTCAATCTTTGTAAACAATTCTCCAATGTGTTTCAATATCTTGGCCTAAACTTGAGCCATTTTTGGTGGCTACTTGAATGTGCTTCTACTTCTGTGTGCATTGTTGAGAATGTTGTTTTGTATCAGATGGATCAAATCAATCTTTTCCGGGAATGTCTGAGAGCACAAACGTATCGTAAATGTGAAATGTAAACGTACGTGTTGTTAACAATATGAGCACATAAATTTAAGTGTGAAAGTTATAGAAACCCCGAAAGAGGTGCGTGTTTGTTTGGATTTTGAGGTTTGGATTGCACGTCGGGTTGGAATCGAGTTTGCATGTAAAATGTGCTGGTTCATGTGTTTACCCGACCCAAAAGTAGGATGTCTGACCTGAACCTGAAAAGAATTGGGTCGGACTGCGGGTCACCCGCAGTTTTGAGTCCAAATTGTCGGGCTTTACGTGTCAAAAGGATCAATTAATACCAAATTGACGAGTTCAAATGATTATGTAATGAGTAGAGCTAGCTATTTGGATTGTACCAGCAGACATTTGAATATTTCCTAAATCAAAATCGATTTGATCCGACCAATTTTTGCATCATACATATTAGATTTATCTATAAAAATATTGATCGCATCGGACAAATCCATCAACACAGCACATTTCACGCTAAAATTCAAAACCCGACCTATCTGAAAAATCAGACTAAACCTGATCCGAACCCGAACAAATCCGATACGAAATCAGAATAACAAATCTATTTATGGGCCGAGGCCTCTTTTAAATGGGCCTTGAGCTCAGTACCGTTTGGCCCAAACTCAATATTTGAAGGCTCTGGTTTTAACATTACCTGAGTTTATGATGAACACGAACCAGACCAAGTGATTGGGATTTTTTATCATCTGAATCGGCGATCGCCTTCGATTTTCCCCTCCGAATTCGAAATTAGAGGAAGAAGATTAGGAAATCACATCAATTCCAGGTAATCAAAAAATTTTTTTTTTCGAATTATTTGTAGAATCATTTATGTGTAGTTTATCGTAATTTTTGTTTTCTTATCAACTGTATGTTGGTGAATATGAATATGCTGATCGGTAGGGTTTATAGTTGAATCCACTGTAGAATTTCTGGAAATTCTCGTTCTATTTGTGTTAAAAAGTTACCAATTTTTGTAGGGTTTCGAAGAAGCATTGTTGTGATAAGGTGGGTTTGGTTCAACTTGCACACCACATGTTTGTTAAAATGTCTGTGAGACCTGTGTTAGAGTATAAAACTAATATTGGGCCTTCAACTATCAGCTTAAGTTTTTAGTTGAGATGGTCCTTTACATGGTATCAGTGCCGGGTTACAAAAGGTCCCGGGTTCGAGTCCTACCGTCACCCATATTAAATTTCAGCACAAGGCAAGAAGTGGACCTGTGCATGGGCCACGTGCAAAGCGAAAATGGGCTTGCACGTGAGGGGGCGTAGTATAAAACTAATATTGGGTCTTCAACTATCAGCTTAAGCTTTTAGTTGAGATGGTCCTTTACAACCTGTTTGTTCATTTCTTTAATTTAATGATTTCGTAAATGTAAGTGTTAGAATGATTATCAACAAGCAATAAGCTTGACCATCATTAATTCATTTGGGATATATCATATATGTAAGTAAGTCTACTATTGATGATATTTGTCATGCTTGCTAAAGTTGTTGGATTTGCAAAGATGTTTCATTTTTATTTTATTTCAGGTGGGTTTTTTCAAATCCAAAGTACATTATAAAAACCCCCATGCTTTTCAATTATTTTTAGTGAAGAATCGGTTATGTTGTCGCGGTCTACTCATTAGTCCATGCATGTTTTAAGAATCCAAGTTTCATTAGAGTGGGTTTTATGTTTGTTAGGTCCAGCATTCCAGCTGCGCTGGTTGGTAATAAAGATGAGGCGGCCGGGACAATATGCTGATTCAGGTCCCAATACCTATGCCGGTTCACAGATGCAGCATACGTCCAGTCGCCGGATGGAACATAAGTCTGATCATTTCCAAGGAAGGTTAGAGGCCTTCACTCCAGAGAGGGATCTCCCATATGAGACTACAAAAGCAGAGAGACAATGGCGTTGGGAAAGAGATGGATCAAAAGCCTCGAATCCAATGCCTCCTCACACATTCAATGAAGGCAAGTGCTAATTCACACTCTCCTCCCGTCCTTCCTAAATTCTTTGCACTGTGTATAGCCCCACATTACTTATTCACTTGGATTATTTAGAGTGTAGACATTCAGTATCTTGCTGTGATACAAATCAAGCATGGTGGACTATTTTTTATGGCATCTTGTTATGATGTTGATGTATTTCCCAACACGTTTAAGTAACTGGATTCAATGTTGCACAGGATGAGTACATGACCCGATATATTTTGTATGGGTCATTATTGACACGATATGTTTGGAAAATTACATTCTTATTCTTAAATCAGTGGTTTATTAAATGGGTTACTCACCCTGTGCAATTAAACGGTCAAGTGGGTTCAACTCAACACATATACGACACATTCAACTAAACGGGTTGAGTTAATCTACACACGAACACAACACAAACACGATTAAGTTGAACCCAAATCCGCTTAAATTCGTGTTATGAGATTGAGAGGTGCTTACAAATATATTTCAATTCAACATTGTCTCTGTGTTTATTCTTTATGGATTCATCTATGCATCTATACTCTTTTAACTGATTTTGACTTTTAAATGTTTTTGTTTTCATAGAACTGTTTTGAGTGTTTTCTATTATCTGTTTTTATGTTTTTTCTTATTTTACTTATTGAAACATGTTTGATGTGATGTAGATCTAGGGCGTGACGCATCTAGATCCTATTACCAGGGTCAGAGGCCAGATCCTAAACTGGCTTTAGAGAAACAAGCCCACAGTGATCCCAGATCTCAACCCCATGAAGAAGATATGGAAATTGGATATGAGGATAATACTTCTCCTCATACTTTTGAAGGTCTGGAGCAGAAATTCCTGGATGACATTTTGAAACTAACCAAGGAACAGACTGATGCAGAAGATGCAGAAAATGCTCGACACAGAGAGGTTAGTTTATTTGAATAAGGTCATGGATAATAACTATTTCTGTGGTATCTCTTGGATTAAGTTACTGAAAGATCAACATTTTAGAGGTAGAAAACATAGAATCTAATGTTTAATTCACGAGTTAGTTAACAAAAACTACCTGGAGGTGTCTAGGGGTGTGCATTGTTTTGGAACCGGACCGTTCTGGACTGAGTTTCCCTAATTCTTTTGAGCAAAGTCCGGACTGGAGTGGCCATGATTCAGTCTAGGACCGGACTGTAACTGGACTGAATGGCCACGATTGTTCTGCTAACCTTACCGAATTGTGATTTCCTTCCTCTTTTTCAGAAAATAAACGCCATAAATTCTCAGTACGAGGAACATCTTGCAGCTCTCCGAGCTCGTCATGCCAGTCACAGAGGCGAGTTCCTTAGAAAAGAATCTCAAGCACGGCAGCATCAATATCAACAAGTTGCGATGAATCATAACAGCAGCTCGGCCCCTAGCAATTCTCATGGTTATCCTGGCGCTGCACCCCGATCATATAACGTTGATCAATATGATCACTACAGAGAACGAGCTGAAAGTCTCGAAGGTACCAGGGATCGTGGGTTTGAGGCCAGAGCTGGTCCAACTCAATCGTACCCTGGAGGCCGTGTGTATAACACAGGCTCTCGCAACTACTAAGGTAGCTTTTGGATTAAAAAAAATTGTTTAGAAATGGTAGTGAGATTCTCTCTCTCTCTCTCTCTCTCTCTCTCACTCTCTCTCTTTTTCATGTTTGCATTAAAACTGCTTAGGAATGAGAATCTTGTCCCCATTCTCATTCTTGATTCCCATATTTGTGTATTTTAAGATTGTGTTGAGGGGATTTTGGGTAGTTAGGTTGCTTATTGTTATTGGCCAACACATTTGTAATTTATATGCTTGAAGGTTTCTTTATCTTTAACCTCATTGCCTTGTATTCTTCATATTGCAATGAAAATTGATATGTGTCTATTATGTTTTTCACAATAAAACAAAATAAATTGTCTATTATAAAAAAATAAAGATTTTTTTTTGTTGTTGTTGAAAGAAATGACTTATATTAAGCATTAGTCATTAAAACATTCATAATACAATATGGAGCACTTCGACCAACCCACCCATAAACTGAGATCAATCTCGATGACCTAGCTAAAGCATGAGCCGCACTATTTGCTTATCTACTAACAAAAAAAAATCAACACAATAAAAATAATCGGACAAGACTCGAATATCACTTAAAATCAGCCCAAAAGCATTGTTACACTCCCCTCTAGACTAGATTGCTTCAATAACCATTCTTGTATCCAACTCAATAATTACATCGAGCCAACCCCGATCACGCAACCATAGCATGACCTCCCTTACCACCATTGCTCCCCCCCCCAACCCCCCCCCCCTCCCACTCCAACTAATCCGACCACCACTCCAGCAACAACCCCTCCAATTCCTAACCACCCAACCATTATAAAAAAGAAGAAGTTTGTGATGCATGAATCGTTCCAAATTGGACAATATTAGCGTGGCGACACATCATTTATACGAATTGGACTAATTTCAAATAAAATAGCATAACTTGAGACTAAATTGTAACAAAAATAAAATTGAGTTTTGATTCAGAATAAAATAGATAGTTTGGGGACCAAAATGAAAAAAAAAACTCTCAAGCCCAATTTAAAAGGCCTATTTAAAGATCGCGCCATTTGCGAGTTTTCAAGATGAACCAACTCACCTACCTCTCTTTCTCTCATTCAATTTCAATGCCCAAACAAACAATCTCCGAACAACAGTTAGGGTTTCGATTTTAAAACCCCAATGCTCGCTCCCATTTCGCAATCGCTCTCCGGCGATGTCGACCGCCGGAATCCTCGCCGGCGTCTTCCTCCTCCTGGCCGTCTACTGCGCCACCGATCCGTTCAAGCACAGCGCCATCTCCGATTTCCCGAACTTCGAAGCCGTTAGAGTCGACATGCCTTCGTGGTCTCAGGTTCCGAAAGCTCGAGATCGCCAGAATTTGCTGCAGAGATCGGAGATTAGGTTTCTGAACGAAGTTCAGGGACCGGAGAGCTTGGCGTTTGATCGGAATGGTCGAGGGCCGTACACTGGTGTCGCCGACGGTCGGATTTTGTTCTGGAACGGCGAGTCGTGGATGCATTTTGCTCATACTTCGTCGAACAGGTGATTATGGGAAATATTTATCGATTTTTTTTGGAGAAGGTTTCGAAATGATCAATTAACTTATATTTTGTGCCAAATTGTTCATCAATTACACATAGAACATGATGATTTTGGAACAAAATGATAGTAAAGAGACCATTTGGAGACAAAATTTGTCTACTAAGGGACTAAATTTGAACAAAAATTCAAATCGGGGTCAAATTTACAAAAAATGGATGTTGAAGATGCTAAATTAGAACAAAATTTGAATTCATAATTTTTTTGGCACAAAATGGTTACTAGGAAAATCATATTGACACACAATCCAAATTTCAGTGTGTTTATGTATATGTTTGTAGTTTGATGTCACTATCTAGTGTTGAAAATCATATGTTTGTAGTTTGATGTCACTATCTACCATCATTGAATTTTTATGTATAATGCTGATTGTGGATTGACTAAGTGTGTGAATCAATGATTTTAAGTTTCTATATCTAAAAGTTGAGATTATATGCTAAATTGAACAACATTTACATGATGATCTGCTTATAGTAGACTCCTGATTCTGAGACAGGAAAATGGAAACTTGAAACTAACCGAAACCTTAATTTTGCATACATTAATAAACATTTCCATACGCACAATGATGGTAGTTCCATGCACTAGGCCGTACTCAGTTCTTGTAAGTACTGTACAGAATTTCCAAAGCAGAAATGGCATAATTTACTTCTCCTTTGTTTGTGCATAGCAGACAATTAAACTTGGTGCATTTGCTTTTCGTCGTGTGATTCAATATCTTTGTAACGACTTTGAATTTCTCATTTGGCATGGTTTATTTGTGCCATCTATGTTTAGATGACAATTTGTTTCCATCAATCTAGGTCTGAATTATGCGACCCAAAGCCATCGCCTTTGAGCTACGTTGAGCATGAGCACATCTGTGGCCGACCCCTAGGGCTTCGCTTTAACAAGAAGACGGGTGATTTATATATTGCAGATTCATATCTCGGGCTCATGAAAGTCGGGCCAGAAGGTGGATTGGCAACATCACTTGCAACCGAAGCCGAAGGTGAGCCACTGAGGTTTAGCAATGATCTAGACATTGACGAAGAAGGAAACGTTTATTTCACAGATAGCAGCATCACATACCAAAGGAGGTACGTTTTATCTCATATATCTTTGTCAGTGTAGATGATGCATCTAATAAAGACTTATTTGCAAGTGTATCCATTTGAATGTGCAACTCTTAGTTTGTTAAAATACAAGTCCTAAAGATGGGCTATGTACTGTGTGGAGCTTGCAATTTTGATCTGTACCCGGGGACTCCCGAAATATGATCCGTATTTTAGCGAGTTTGTATTGTATAAAATGTATTGGATCAATTTTTGAGTCTTATCCCAAATTTAATAATGTAAAACCCAAAACCCTCACCTCTTGTATGTCGGGTTTGGTAGGGTTCAGCTATTTCAGCTCAAACTTGAAAACGTAATCCAAACCCCGAATTGCTAGCTCTAGAAATGACAAGGTTTCTGTTGTTTGTACCTTGTACAAATATAAATATAAATTATATGATTTAATTCATGTACCGGGTTCGGGGCAGGTGGATTAGTTGCCCATCCCCGCCCCCATGGCTCATTCGGGTGATCGGGTCAAATTGTCATTCCTATATATAACTTATGTGACTAAGTAATTATGTTTCAGGCACTATATGGAGATGGTATTCTCAGGAGACGATACCGGGAGGCTTTTGAAGTACAATCCAACCACAAAGAAAACAACGGTTCTTATGAAAAATCTCCAGTTTCCGAATGGTTTGTCAATAAGCAAAGATGGTTCCTTCTTTGTCTTCTGCGAAGCTGCCGTTGGCAGGTAACTTAACTTCCTTATTTGAATTCTAAGCTACTTCACTATTGTGCATCATTTAAGAATATTTTGAGTAAATTTTCAAATATAGAATTTCAACTATTTTGAACTCAATTGAACCTTCAACTATTAATTAAGTTTTTATTTGATTTTATCATCTAACATGACATCTGAGTTTGTAACATAATAATATTTTTCATATCCTATCTACTTAAGATCGTCTAAGCTAGAGCTCACGATTTAGACCCGAACATATGAGTGTCCAAAAATCCCACACATTACTAGATCCATTTATTTATCGAGTCGGGTGTAAATTCCCATACCCAAAACTCTTGAACATCTCGGGCTATAGGTTGGGTGTGCGAAGAAGCTTTGTATGATCAGGTCCGAATCAAATCTTTGGATCGGCTTGGTCTAGTTCTTTGCATAGGTCTAATTTTCTCTAACATATTCTATCAAAAATTGTATTTTTCATTTCTTTTGTACAATTGATCAGGAAACCCCGAATTTAATTCAATTCAACCCTGTCATTGTAGCTAGGTCCCTCTACTTCTAGTCACTATGGATTAATCTCTTTTTCTCCTCATCTTATCTATCGATGCAGATTAACCAAGTACTGGCTAAAAGGCGACAAAGCAGGGACTTCAGAATTATTCGCCATCCTACCCGGTTACCCCGACAATGTCCGAACCAATGAAAATGGCGAATTCTGGGTGGCGCTCCATTGTCGACGCAACATGTACACCTACCTATGCGCGTTATACCCAAGAGTGCGGAAACTCTTGCTCAAGCTCCCCATTTCGGCCAGGATTCATTTCTTGTTTCAAGTTGGGGGATGGCCACATGCATTAGCAGTGAAATACAGCCCAGAAGGTGAGCTCTTGCAGATACTAGAGGACAGTGAAGGTAAAGTTATTAATGCAATTAGTGAAGTAGAAGAGAGAGATGGGAAGCTTTGGTTGGGCAGTGTTTTGTTGCCTTTCATTGCTGTTTATCATTTGAACTGATCTAATTATAGTAGATTATGATTTGAATTTGAAAGTTCATGAACTAATTTATGCTAAAAAAATAATTCAAAAACCAAATTTAATTCATACGCAAAAGTTCAAATACCAAATTGAAACTTTTACCTACAACAAAACAGTGGTTAAAGAAACATTTCATTTCACACATAACTAATTAGTCTTTGAGAATTTGAGACAATTCATTTCACAATAAGGTGGGCAATATCAGATTAGTTCATAAAAACTTTGACCAAAAAAATAAACCTCAATGGTTGAAATGTAAATACTAAAACTTGTGAAAATACTGCTCTCAGAAATGGGCCATATTATTCCACATAAGAGAACAATTGGCCAATCCAAGCACTCAATAATTCAATCCAGAAATGGCCATGGCAGAGACTATCAAAACCAATGAAGCAACAATTATGCTTGACAAAGCTTTCTTCTCCTCTCTAAAAGTCAGGCATTAGAATAAAGTGGTTGTTTGGTAACACTTGAACGACATTTAATTTGAAACGGAGGTAGTAATAATATCATAAAGCTTGAACTTCTAGAGACGAGACTCATCAAGCAATGCCAAGCACAAGTCGCAATCAACAATACAAACCATCTCATAACATAGCAATTTCAAGGATAAACCAATTGAAGCCTTTGAACCAAACCTCAAGTCTCTTCTCAGTGTGGTTAAAGCAAAACAAATCATCATCAAGCAGATCAATCCTAACACAATCTCTCAACCAAAAAGAAGTGATCCAATCTAAAAATTGGTCAAAATGGCAAAAATGCCTAAAGCAGTGTGGTTAAAGCAAAATATATCATTCAAGCAAATCAATCCTAACCAGACTAAACCGACAAAAAGTGAAGGTCACGAATTCTCAAAACTGGTCAAATAAATTTTGGGTAACCAAAACGTACAAAAATGCAAATTAGAGTTTCAGATACATACGGGTTATGATCCATATTGACAGCTCTAAACTATAAATGAAGTGAATTTGAACTAGATTATAGTTTAAAAGAAAAAAACTAGAACAAAAATGTGGATCAATTCAAAAACAATTTATTATGGTAGGAGCAAAAAATATGGATCTAAGGATTTTTGACCAAATTTTGACTCACCCAAAAGAAAATTGCATAAGTTACAAGAAATGTAGATAGTAAATTAAGTGATAGATTGCTCTCAGAAACGGGCCAAATTTTTCCACAGAAGAGGCCAATTCAAGTCATCAAAAACTTAATCCCCGAAATGCTATGGCAGAGACTATCTGATCACTGAAGCAACAAGTGCTTGACAAAGCTTTGTTCTCCTCTCTAAAAGCAAAATATTGGAGAAATATTTGGGAAC
>JAYMTF010000259.1:0-42228 GCA_036897485.1 Pelargonium nanum
CCTCCAATGCTAGCAACCCCACAGCCAACATCCAATATTACACGGGTGCGTTTTCCCCATGCAATGTCGGGAACAGTCTGCATTGTACATGGATTGAAATTCAGCAACTTGTAAGATAACATGAATCAATTATGAATTGTGATCCGACATCATTTGCTCGCACAAATGTATTATTTATGTCTACGATATACATATGAGCAACATTGAAGGCTAACATACAGAGAAGAAAGTTCAGAGACAGTGAGAAGACTGAAGGCATAAAGCGAAAAATGAAAAGGGTATGAATTGTTCACCTCCTGTACGAAGTCAATGTAATGCAGAGCGCCATTCTTAAATTGGGTTCCACCACCAGGGAAAGTAAGGTATTCACCAGAGACCTTGACCCAATTTTGATGTCCCTTAATTACGGCAAGTTTGGTGTGAGGGACATTATAATACCATATCTGCAGGAATACAATTGATCAGTTAATCTTAGCAACTTAAATGAGAGAATGTACTTTAAACACCATAAAAAATTACTATACCTTGTCCCTGCTTTTAGGCCACTCAACAGAGCGTCTATATCCTTCAGGAAGAGCAACAAGACAGGTTGGGGGTTCTTCGGGACAGTGCCTCTCCCGATGCTCATAATGTTTAGTAGAGGTAAGGCTCTTAATTGCTTTCAAATTGTCAAGGCATGGGATGAAATCAGGCCCAGCAGTGACATTGCAGACTTTCCAACTATACTTACTTTGCTGATTAGAAGATTGTTGGGCTTCCTTTTCATTTTTCGACTCGGCGGCCTGTGTTGCCCATGCTCCATTTTGAGTGTTAGTTTCATTCAAAAGCTCTGACTGAGCCCCAGAAGGAAATACCTCACTTGAACCCTGGTTTTTGTCCTGGCCATTGTCCTTTGTTTCGTCAGAGCTTGTTCCCGACTCTTTGTTCTCATTCTGTTCAACCTGGCCATTCTCACCTGAGTTCTCCTCTGATTTCTTTTCATCCTCTTCTGAATCAGATTTCTGCTCACCCTCATTTTCATCAGACTTTTGCTCTTCTTGTCCATCTGTTTTTGTATCTCCACCTTCTGAATTAGAATCCCCATCTTCAGTTTTATTCTCCTTCTCATCCGTCTCATTTTGCAATCCATCCTCTGATTTGTTTTCTTCATTTGTATTTTCCTTGTTCTCTTCCTGCTTCTCCTCTTGACTTTCTTGAGTGTTAGAGTTGCTTTCACCCTCAGTAGAGCTACCATTGCTGTCTCCTTTAGTTGCATCCTCAGACAAATCACCTTGGTTGTCTTCAAACTGCTTGCCCTCATTGTTTCCAGTCACTTGATCCTTGACATCATTTTTGTTCTCTTGAGCCACATCAGAAGTCTGAACTGGTACCACGGAGGACGAGGTCAGCATCCAAACCCCAACCAAGCAGAGTGCCACAAACACAACAATTGTCACTGTTGAGCAGTAGCTTGATGATCTCCTATTGTCAATTCTTGTATACTTCCCCGTCGCCATGATTTTTTCTTATGCAGTTTCTCCTCGATAGTTCAAATCTGGAAACAGAGCAAATTATCAATTATCCCCTCAAAAGATCTAACTTTCTATGGAGTGCACACTAAGATCAAGAGATCCAGCAAAAAGAATAAATTCAGTTACAAAGTGAGATCTAACATAAACACGGAGATCTCATATTAAGCTACACCCAAACAATTACAATCATATATCTGAAGTGCCAGCATATTAAATCAAGCAGCACTTGAAAGCACACTTAGCTAAAATCTGGTATGAAATTGAGTACAAACAACAACAAACTAACTACTAAATGAACATCCAACCAAATTGCAGCACAAAAGGCCAAGAAAACAGAATTAAGCATAATCACTTCACAAGACCATAACAGAGTATCTAGTGAGCACATGAAGCTCCAAAAAGTTTGGAACTTCACAGCACATACACAACTTCCTCGTCAGTTGTCACTCAAAATATAATAACAGATCAAATCTGATATTGAAATAAAGAAACGACTGATACGAAGCACACAGATAACACTACAACAACCTCAAATTCGACTCCGATAGGCAATAAATCAGATCCACGAGATATCGACATAGAAACAAACATTACAAACAAAACAAAGTAGAAAAACAGTCCCTACACTATTCGGCTATCAAGAAAGCAACAACCAAATCAAACAAAATTGCAGGAGATCAGATTCGGCAACTAGAAAGTATCAGATAATGATTTAGTCTTCACTCATGACCAGATCTTCCTATATCTCTTAAGCTCACAATATCACCACAGGTAGCAAGCGAACACATTATACTCCAAAAAGTGCTGAACTTCAAAAACACATACACAACTTCCTCATCACTCAAAACACACTAACAGATCAAATCTGATACAAAGCACACAGAGAACACAATAACAACCTAAAATTCCACTCCGATAAGCAACAAATCAGATCCACGAGCCACCGACACAGAAACTACAACACAACACGAAACTCAAAAATCAGTACGTAAACTCCTCGGAGATCGAGAAAACAAAAAATAAATCAAACAAAATCGCATTAGATCAGATTCAGCAGCTAGAAAGTTCCAAAACAAGCAGAGATTACACAACAAATGATAAGCGAAGAACAGAGAAAACTGACAAATATCAAAATGTTGCAGAGTGCGTATACATCCCAAAACGAACTTCAAAAACAGTACGTAAACACCTCAGCGATCGAAAAAACAACAACAAAATCAAGCTAAACCACACTAGATCGGATTCAGCAACTATGAAGCTAAGAAACAAGCAGATATTCAACAAGATTCCATAAGCGAAGAGCAGAGAAAATTGAAGAAAATGCTTATAAAGTTTAAAATAGTACGTACACTCTTCGGCAATCAAGAAAACAACAGCATAATCAAGTAAAATCACACTAGATCGGATTCAGCCACTAGAGAGCTCAAAAACAAGCAGAGATTCAGCTACAATCGCTTAGCAAAGAGCTTAGAAAATTGACGAAAATGCGAATGTTGCAGAGTGTGAACACAGATCTGATTATAGTACCTGAGATTCGCCGAAGAACTGAAGCAGATCTGAACGGAGAAGAAATGGAGAGCTAGGGCTCAGTGTTCATGGCGCTTCTCTTTCACTTTCTAGAGAGAGAAAGTAGAGAGAGAGCTGATACGGAGAAGGAGACGAAGACGATAGAGATTTAATAGACGATTGTTTATTGGATTCTAATATTATTTTATGAAATATTATTATTATTACTTTAATATTACCATCCAAGGTTAATTTAGTCTTTTCTTATGAAAAATATTTTTTCTGAAACCTTTATTCAGTAAAATTAAGCTAAATAAATTTACAAAAGAAGCCAACATTTTATTTATATATTATTATTCGAAATGCCAATTTCTTTGAATAATATACAATTATTTTTATTAATCTATGTTCTTATTTTTGATCTCGTGACAAAATTGTTTAGTGTGACGGTGAAAATGACAACATTCACGATATGTCAATTATATATGTTGGGTAATTTTGTGCAGTTATGTTCAACAATCGACAAACTAGCAAATACAAAGACAATCTACTAAGAACGGTCGGATGCTCATCTATTATTTCACGCTAGCACATTTTTTTGGGCTAAATTACTAACATTGTGTTCTGACAGATAAACACCACAATAAATTATTATGAGTTGTAGAAAATTGCCTCCTTACCAATCATAAAAAAATATACATGTTTTCGACGTAGAGTTTACCAACCAGATGACCAGTATTTAAATGTCACACTCACACATAACTATAAATAAAAATTTATTAATTTATATGATTACTCTATATATTATTTAATAACTTATAGATCACTTGAATCTCAGTCTTTAGATAAGGAAAATAGTGAAAAATATATCATGGTCCCCCAATGTTTTTAACTACCATTTTAGTGTATTTATGGTTTATTTTTCTTTATTAGGGTAATTATAGTTAAGCTTGAGGCTGAAGTAAAATGATGTTTAAAGTAAAGTGACATTATTACAGATAAAATATAATTAATTATAGATAAAAAGTGTCATTTTAGTGTAAATGTGATGGCATGTTTTGCTCATTAATGCTTATCTTAGATCTAAGATTAGGTGAGAGTCATGAGAGAAGATTCAATCACAATATTTAATGTTTATTATTTATGTTGAAATAAATAGTAGTTTTGTATATAATTTATTTTCTTGCAATTTAATATTTTATTAAATAATTTATAGATTATCTAATATATTTTTGTGTGCCCTTTCATGGACAAAATCTTCTCCACCGACTATGAAAGCAAATTATTAAAATGTTTTTCTTGTGTTTTAATATTGTTTATAAAAGACAAATATCAAAGATTTTACCAATTATTTGTTTATTAATGACCAAGTCCCATGCATATTGAATTTTATGGTGTTTTACTAATTGGAATTAGTCAAATGTAAGTTAATATTTTTGGTATTAAAATAGGGATTTGTGATAAGTAGTTTACATATGGAGTTTATGTGTGGATAATATTATTTTATTTTTGTTTATTAGGTCAATGGTCTATTTTTGTGCATGGGGTAAAAAAAATAAGGTGACAGATTCAAAATCAAAATTAATTGTATAAAATTGGTGGTTGCTTTGGTTGTATCATGATAGAGACTTATATGT
This sequence comes from Pelargonium nanum, assembly GCA_036897485.1. Lineage (NCBI taxonomy): Eukaryota > Viridiplantae > Streptophyta > Magnoliopsida > Geraniales > Geraniaceae > Pelargonium > Pelargonium nanum. The sequence goes on from JAYMTF010000259.1 coordinate 4,655, forward strand.
ACATACTCATAGAATGATAAACTAATTATTTAATGGAGTTTGTTAAAGTTTCATGAATTTAGTTAAGCATTAATTTGGTATATTGAATTGGGTTATTGCATTTTTACCCAATAATAATTTAATCATCTTCTACTCATTAATTGCATTGTCATTTATCAAAAGCATTTCTCGCAAACTAATTTATATTCGACTTGTAGAGTACCACGATGACGGTAAATATCTTTATTTTATCGACAATATTAACATTTAATAAAAACCTTGAACCTGAAACTTCGATGAGACTAGATGCTTTAAACCAAGTTTTTTTTTCAAAAGATTTTTGTAAACAAGTTAATTGCATAATTGTCAAGGAAAAGTGATTACAAACTATAAAATTTTTGATATTACATTATATACATGTGTTGAAAGAGTATAATTTTATAAATTTTATTAACTATAGATCACAAAAAAGAGACTTGCCCATGAGAAAATAAACAAAATCAACACAAATATTTGAATAATCGTTCAGAAAAAAAAAAGACTTGAATAATATTAAAAGAAATAAAATAAAACGATTAAAAAAATCATTTGGTTAATATTTGTCAAGGGCATTGAGGTCATTTCGTTAAATGCTAAGCTAAATGAAAATGTCGGTGAAAGGGGAGAGATGATTTTCCGCGAACTGCACCGCACATGACGTGCCACGTGGCCCAATCACACAAACACCGACAGTATGTGATAATTATTTTTTTATTCTTATCCGCGTTAAGTCTTTAATTATTATTTTTGTTGTTGAAACTTGAAAGAACTCGTTAATTATTTAAATTCACAAACATGGCACAATTTATTTACCATTTAAGGAAACCAATATAAAAATTAAGAGTTACAAATATTTATTGATGCTTGAAACATGAAAATTGGTGGTCTTGGGAGGAGGTACAAGTATCTTGGGACGTTTTGGAAAAATCATCATTTTGAGTCTTTACGAGAAGCTTTAAGACCCTTAGTTAGAAAGGTCGAGGAGAAAATCTCTTCTGCTTATCCAAATAAGCATTAATCAGTTTAATTGATTTGATCAACTCCCGACCATAAAATCAAATTTTGCTTAATAAATATGCTTATTAGGGGTATATAGGAGTGCACCGAGTATTCGTCAAAACAGAGTATTAACATTGAAGATAAACATAATCTTTACTATAATCAGGAAGATAAACAATAACATAGTACGTTCACTTACAATATTACGTACATGAGTATTGATTAGTATCAAATAGATGTAACTATTACATCTGAGAGTTTTAGCCGGTAAAAGTCTTGTTTTGCAAAATTAGATACTCGGGGTAAGAAGTTGGAGGTTGCTATCAGTCGACAGCAGAGCTCGTGAAGTATCAAGTATGATTGGCGCAATCACCCAAAACTCGATCAAAATTTTTGGGTTCGGATCACATAAAATGAATTGAATCCGGTCAGTTTTTGGGTTGTTGGATCATACTAATCTTTAGACATCTACGTGGCGTGCTAGGCATAATCGTAACAACCCGCCCATTTTGCATGTAAAATCTGAACGAATCTGAATTTTGCCCCTAATCCAAACCTCTTTCAGGTCAAGTTCAAATTATGCTTTTTCAACCCAAAATTAAAAACAAAACTTGAAGCATAATTAGGCACCTTTAGACCGCATGTCGAGCTAAATTTAGGTTTCAAATGCAAAATGTGCGAATTTTCCCCTCTGGCATAAAACATGATTTAACTAATTTTATGTAATACAAACTCAAAAAAAAAAAAAATCATGTTGCGAGTCAAATTGTCAGCTCGGTAAGAAATATTCTTTTAGAATTTCATAAGAAAAAAGAAGAAGCAATATTACAAGTGGAAGACAACAATATAATTGTGAGTCCCACAAACGAGGAAATGTGTGGTTGCTGTGATTGGTTGCAGAAGGTCTCACCTTTAGATTCTAAATAGTAAGAATTAAGAAAACCATTTTGCAGTGCCCAATTGGCCACAAATGGGAACACAGGAAACTAGGGGCGACAATTTTGGATTTTTAGATTTTTAGGGTGAAAAGGTTTAATTGGATTTATGATCCGAAAACTTTTAACGTGACACGAACATGACTCGCAAACACGAATTAACACCCCCACTTGTAAATCGAGTTCGAGTTGGGTTTTTTCAACTTGAACACTGGAAAAACTAATCCAACCCGACCCAGCTGAGACTGAATCCCCAAATTATCACAACATTTTGATTCTCAATGCACCAAACAAGCTAAATAGATTCAGGCAAAAAGCCCAAAGACACCTCATTTCCATGCCTCAAAAGCTTGAAAACACTAGAACAAAATGAAACGAAACTATCACTTAACACCAAAACCCAAAAACAAGCAGATACATTACAGATACAGTTTCAAACAATTGTCAAGAACAAGACTTTAATAATTAAGAATATGTGTGCAAAATATCAAAAATTCGAAACCATTAAGTAAATAAACAAGTATAACACTCAAATAAGATGTGGGAGATGGGAAAAAATACCCGATAGAAGTAATGCACAAACTCGACAAAAATGAATCAAACGGATAGTTATGTGGTTAGTTAGTACCGGACAACATCCTGAAGGATATCGTAAAAGTGATTAATCTTGATCTTCTCTTTACCGGCGTAGATTGCCTCTGAAGATCCACCGTACTCTCCTTGGGCAGCCATTTCAACCAACATGTAGAGCTTCTTGATAGGCATCTGATAAAAGAGGATTCGGACGTTAACAAGGGATCGAGTAAGAATACAAACGGGTAATACGAGTAACTAACCCGCTGTATTACCCACAAACATGTAAAATTAACCTGAAGAATTTTTGGGGACACTTGAGTAAAGTTTAGTACCCAACTCAGTTGGTCTAGTTTTAACAGAATACTTTCTCACCACATGCATGCATGCATGCATGTGACTACTAATTGTAGAGTTGGCAATTCATGCCTGTATGAAGTGTTTGTGTCGTGTTGAAGGTTAACCGTGTGCTATATGGACCAACATGAACACGACACATTTAGTAATCGTGCTCACATATTAAACATAAACACGGCTGTTCAACTAAATGGGCCAGGTTGACATGACACGACCTAACACGTTCTGCATGACAAGACCAACATATTTGGCACGACATGACCCAACATGACTAAATATCACAAATTTAACATAACTATGAAGGAAAATAAATGTGTGTGAGAGAGAGCTGATAGAGTTAAGCTTACATCATTAAGGGCCTCTGCAGCTGAATCAATATCTTCATCAGCGAAAACGTTTAGCTGCTCTAGGACCTGATGAAAAGGATAAAGACCAGATTAACACAAATCTCAACTACAATAAAAAGAAATTGTAAAACAGAGTTTTTTTCTTCTTCTTCAGATTTTGCGAAGATATACAAGACATTCTTCTATTCAATAAATGTATGGCGTAAGCCCACACGACAATAATACAAAAAGCAAAACATATGTACAAGACAAGACCATAAAGGCATAATGCTTTACCCTCTTTGCATCGGCTGCCTTTAATGTGGGAACATGGTAAGTGACTGAAAACGCATCACATATACCAAGAGAGTCTAAAAATCCCACTTCACTTGTTGTCCCCATCACCAAAAGTTTCTTGCCCTGAAACAAATTTGAACAGCTAAATCAATAACCAGACACTTCACAAGTTCCATCGTTAAATTTGTATATATAACAAGTATGTAAGAAGTGTGTTATGAAGTTGAACGGGAAAAGGTGAAACCTTGGGAGGAAGTCGCTTGAGAAGGACCAACAATGTCTGGGAGATCAAATTTGAGAAACGAGGGCCAATAGCAACATACTCCAGTAACCTACAACAATAATTAAGGTGAAAATTGATTACATGATACATTTTTATATATATAAGAAGTTAAGTCACGAGTTTTTTTTTTTTTTTTTTTTGCTTAGCCTAAACCAAACCAATCACGATATGACACGTCACCCACCACAATGAATTAGTAGGCACAGAGCGGCCCGTTGGATCCGTGTTGTAAACTTATAATGTGATATTGTGATTGGTGGCTCATTCTAAGCTAAATTAAATTTGGCTTAGAATCTTGATACCTTTCAATGCCATCGAGGATAATTATGCTCAATGGTGACTTGTAAGCGTCCTCAAAAACCTAGAAAAAAGTTGCTATTTGTATTAGAAACCAAACTCTTGAAAGAGACGGAAAAACTAACAAGCCATGCATGAATCAAAGTAATGAAATCTTCCAATTAGTGAAGTTCTGTCCAAGTCCGACATAGCTTCGAGATCCATTGACATTAAATTTCCAGTGGAGAATCTAGAGACCGACAACAATGTTTACTAGAAAAACTATATTTTTTAAGAGCACTCAAGAAGACCACAAAGTACAAGCTCAACATACCTTGACAATTTGTGCACATTTGGTGCTCTCATGAAGACCAATCATTGTTTCAGCTGAAACCTACCCAATCAGAAAAAGGCAAAGTTCAGGAAAAATTACATTGAATGTACAAAAAGGTTACAAGTTCGGGACAAGGAAATAAATAATCTATACAGAGTAGGGGCCGGGAACTTACTATCTTGACATAAGGAAAATCACTATCAATGCCAACAGTAGCTGCCAATGCAGATTTACCACTGCAGAAGACAATTAAAAATTAGAAAGGTCGGAGGAAATAAAATAGAAGGAAAAAGTATAAGAAGAAGATATGTACCTGCCACTTGGGCCTTCTAGAAGGCATGTAACAAGTGGACTTCCTTTGCTCACTTTAACTTGCTCCACCAATAGCATAGCTCTTTGGTATATGTGTTTATGTCTTTCACCGCACTCCACCATTCCATTAAGTCTAAAGATCATATCACATGCCAAAAGTTCAGCAATATACTCAAACAAAGGCAGTTAAGAGGCTCTGCACTACACATTATGTAATTTTTAGGTTTAAAAGGTCTTTTGTACCAAATTGCTCCCGAAGATTAAGCAAATTTAAACATTATCGTTTCATACATCCTCTCGTGTACTTAGATTGGTTGAATAGTATGTACAGAAACAATAATAATAACAGTAATAATAATAATATAGCATAAGCTAGTAATTCCAGCATTTAAACATTAAACATAATAGACAAAATTGCTAATAAATCTGTATTTGGTTTTCTTAGTAGTCTGTTATCACCCTAGATTCTTTATGATTGACTGAAACCTATTGGAATTGAAATTGACAGCTTAACAAGGTTTCATTATTTTAAATCATAGGGGTTATGGCTAAAATTTTACCTGCATCTCTCAAGATCGTCAGTGGAGGCTCCAAATGCAGGAACTATTTCATGAAGTGCATTTAGGAAATCGCTCATGGTAACTTTAATATTTTCTTCATCCACTGGCTTGGTAAGATCATCTAGACTTAGCTGTCTGTTTAAAGCATAGGACACCGCACTTTTTACAACACCTTCGAGTTCTGCTCCACTGTAATTTTTCGTGCGAGCAGCTGCATAGAAGAGTGGATAATATTAAGATACAAAACATCTCCTAGAGTGAGCAATATAAAAGAACAAGGTATCTGACATTAGCCCCCAAAGAACCTCTGTCTATATGCATGTATGTACATAATTTGTATTTATTTATTTTAGCCTCGAAATTCCACAGTTCCAGCACGTTATAAATAGCTAAATCTTGAGCAGGAGGTTATCATACATTAGCTACTCTAAGTTCTAACAATGCCGTCCAATGCATCAATTAATTAGGCTTGGCATAGCTATAGACAGTGATACATCTTTAGTCTGAAGTAGTAAAGCATCAACTTAGGAAGTCTTACAACACCTAACAGAGTACATGATGTCATCATGCCAGCTCATATGACACAAGTCCAGGGCATGTTTTGGTTTTCACCCTCTCTCAACTCTCTTGTCTTTGATTAGATTTTTGCTTGGACTGGGCTCTGTAATGCTAGAATGAGCTCAAGGCATTGCAAATTGGATTTGCATCAACATAGTTCACAATCTGGGTAGAAATTAAATAGTTCTAGAATTTTCTTGTTTCAAAATCATATAAATATTGTTAATTTAAAGTAGATGGAGGCATGTGTAAGAAAACTAAGATTCCAATTTTCACGACTTCTGCTTATATCTAGGAATACATGATAGTTGTTACAAGTTCTGAATATCCATCCCCAGTCTGAAAAGTGTTCCATTGATAAATAATATTGTAGAACTATTTTGGAAGTGTTCCAATATGTGATAAAGATTGATGAAGAAATGTAGGAAAGGACTAAATTTAATGGTTATGTGATAAATTGCCACTTGACAAACATACCAAGTTCTTGAAGGTTCACATCTGGAGCAAGGAAAGAACTCTCCTTCATCTTGTTTGTATGAATTTGAATAATCTGCAACCGACCATTTTCATCAGGAAGGCTTATCTCAATTTGAACTTCTAATCGTCCTGGCCTGCGAAGAAAATAAAAACTTGAAGATTAAGTGGGATCTTTTGAAGATAAAAAATGACATATATAAACTTCTAAAAATCATTCAGAATAGAAGTGGGCCCACTTATCATATGTCATCTATAGAAGAGGGTACCAATCTTATTTCAAAGGCAGTATGAGATTGCTCCATGAGAGAACAATTTCCTTCTCTTAAAGAAGCTAAGGCAAACGCACCAAACATACAACAGTGTTGACGGTCTATTATTATTAACAGCCCGCATGATATATGATAAAGCCACACACCCACACACACATATTTAGAGAGGGAGTGAGACCTTAGAAGGGCTTCATCAAGCATATCCTTTCTGTTGGTCATTCCAATAAGCAGAACATTATTTAGAGATTCCACACCGTCAATCTGAGAAGCAAGTAGTCTTTTAGTCATTCTGATGGCATTATGAAAAACTCAGGAACCACTTGAATTTTTCACTAACCTTGGTAAGTAGCTGGTTAACAATGCTATCATGAACTCCTGTACCATCTCTTGTTGATCCTCTTGACTGCAATTGTATTACACAAGAATGGATTATGTTCTTTTCACTGAACAATATAAGAAATTGAATTATAAAACCAAAACAAAGCTGGGGTTAGCTAGCAAATCTATTTGAATTCAAGATTTGCCTGGTGCATTACAGAAGGTTTAAAGTAGTAAAGCATAATCTCTAAACTAAACAAATCAGCTCGGAATGTGATAAAAATTTAGGCGCAACATATCACCTCCAGAAAAACTAGCGGTCAATTCTAATATTGAACATCACCACATCTTGATACCACACTCAAATTATTACAAGACAGCAAGGCATGTCAATATAGAGTTTAGAACCATACCTTACAAATAGCATCAATTTCATCAAATATTATGACATGCAAATCGCTTTCGTCCCCTAGAATGCAAAGTGATGTGATGACATTAATAATTCATAAAGTTGAAATATATATAGAAAAACAACCATGAGGCTAAAAGTACACTTGGGGATAGATATTCCTTACCACGAGTCCTTTGATCATTCTCAGCATCAGCAAAGAGGTCCCTAACATTCTTTTCAGTTTCACCAACAAATTTGCTGAGGACTTCAGGGCCGTTTATAATCTAGAACAAGTAATTGCCGGCATTAAACTTTGCTAAAGATAGAAAGCACAGAACTACAATAACCAATGTACCATCCAATACAAAATTCAGACATATTGAGATCAGCTTTGGCAAATAAAACGATCCACCAACTTGATGCTGATTTAGATATTTGGATTCGTAGCATTTAATGCAATTGCAATTCAATAACTTAAAGATAGCTCATAGTCTATTCATATTTTGCAAAAATTCTTTAGAAACTCAATTACATTCAAATGAGATACAAGATGAGACTATTATAACTTTACAGTCCACATGAAGTAACAGTAGATCACATGCTTATAGAAAATAAAGTCCAGAGAATTTTTGTAGGAAAATGTACTGGATAACCCATATCATATTTTTTACCCGAATCACTTACAAAATAAATTCAAATAGGAGGAAATGAATTCCTGGATCTATACCCATAGCCAGCCAGTAACATGCCATAATAGTTTAAAACACTCTTCTTTTTTCAACCAGGACACAAGCTTAGGAGTTAGGACCCAACCCAACACTACTCTGGACAAAATAGACCAGAGAACATGGTAAATTGCTATTCTGAAGCATTCATCAACTCTTTACAAACAGTATCATTAAAAATACATAAAATAAAATATATATTATATAAAGAAACCAACTTCTAAGTTCTGAACAAAAATAGATGAATAGAATAAAGAGGTCTAATATTGTATAGCTAGGCTATTTTCTCCTAGTAAAATATATCCTTCAGCAAAAACAGTGATTGAGGCATGGAGCAAATGTCATACCTTTGGCTCTCTAGCCCCGTTCAACATTTTTCCAATTTGACGAGCCATGAGAGTTTTGCCAGTACCAGGAGGCCCATAAAGCAGCATACCCTTTACGTGTTTGATCCCCAATCTGAAATATCAAAAGCTTCCACCTTAAGTGTCCAAATATGCGAAACCAGACTAGAGCTAATAACTTTAAGGATTAGATAAAATACTTATTAGTCACATGGGGAGGAAAAACACGAGAGGCGAAAGCTCTTCGAAATATATCTGCAAACTCTGCACTTAGTCCACCTATACCCAGTGATTGAAGATTAAACTCCTTATGCTTAAAAAGATTACTACTGGCAGCTTCACGCTGGTTAACAATCTGCATTTGCACAACGTAAGTTGGTAATCAGTCAAGTCAAGTTGGACAAAATCAATATGTCATATATACTATATGTAGTAGCTACTATGTCAGCTGGAATAATGCTCTTTAGAAAGAAAAATAAAGAAGTGTAAAAGCAACAAAATAATTAAAACACAAACAAATCAAGTATGAGATAACTAAAACAACTTTACCACCACATATTGGGAGAAAAAACACCGCATGTGAAGTTAAAACATAGTAAAGTATGTGAAATCACAAAAGGAGGAAATAATTCAAGAATTATATTAGGTAGCAAGAAATACATGCAATCAAAACACAACCTTTATTCCACTCGCACTTGGCGCTTCAAAGATAAAGTATGTGTCTTTTGAAATCATTCCTCTTTCAAGGCCATTAGACTTTTCTTGCCCTTCTATAACAGCTTGAGTAACCGTAAAAATATAATTGTTTCCGTGATACTCAAATGATACTCTTTGTCCAGATGTCATGACCTGCATAAACCAATATCAATACTCCAAACATCAACAAAATAAAGTATCTAAACATGTACAGAAGGGAAGGGAAGAAACATAAGACTCTACCTGATCGATAAATCTCTTTCTCAGTTGATTAGCCAGGAGCACAGCATCAACCTACAAAACAATAGACAATCTCATTAATCTTAATTTCATACATATAAATGCGCAAAGTCATAGATAAATCAGCATGCCAATCTAAAAAGGCAAAAGATGAAAGAAACCATCAATATGCATACATGTTCATTTTTCGTCCCCTTCTTCACAAATTCCAACTCAAGCGTGAGCAATGCAAGGTTAAAAACCTCAGGAGGAACAAATCTGCAATGATTACCACATCATGATAAGAAATCAAAACTTCCAAGGATGTGCAACAATAAGAATATAAAATGCAATTGACTAACCTGCTCACAGAAATTGAGTCACCAGTGGAAACTCTCGCATGTCGGCGTTGGATTGCATTCAGGCCAATGTGACCACCACGTATGTTATCATGAGCTGTTTTTCTCAGTTAAGGCCACACAAAAAGAAAACCAAAAGTCCAACCTGCTTTCCTTTATAGCAGATTCCCACAGTTTAACAAGCAGTTCTTTGTCGAGATGGAAATCAACAAACAAAACACGCACGAAATAATCAATAAAGCATCATTCTTTCTCATTTCTAGTTTTTCATTCATCACTCCATACCAATTTCATATCCCCTCCGGTTGCAAAAACAAAAACAAACAATTCGCAACATAACGAAAATCTTAACTCTATCTAAATCATAAACATCGAGAACTGAAATTAACCATTAAACACCAATCTACATTAAGAATATCATCAAACACCCATAAATTTGCAAGCAGTTCTTGATCAAGAAGGAAATCAACAACTCAGTTACAAAACACACACGAAATAATCGATAAAGCATCATTCCTTCTCATTTCTAGTTTTTCTTTCATCACTCCAAACCAACTTCAGGTCTCCAATTGCAAAAACAAAAACAAACAGCTTGCAATATAACAATTTTTTTAACTACACTATCAAAATTATCACCATATAGAACCATCATACACCAATCTACATAAAAAAAAATCATCAAAATTAGAGTCTAGAAACACAATAACACACAATCATCAAGACAACAAAGTCACGAGCCAATAAATCAAGCATTACAACGAATAAAAACCAGAATAGCAAATCTACCACAAAACCTACCCAAAAAAAAAAAACTCAATCGACGATTCGCATTGCAATTTCAACACAAAAATGAACCTGAGCTAAGAAACGAGATCAAATTGAAATCAAACAGAAAGGATATGCAATAGAGAGGACGAACGAGTCGGCCACCAATGCGAGGCAGAGCTTGGAGCCAGGGACGGCGAAATTCTGGAGATCGGACGGCGAGCAGAAGGCGAGATTGGTGAGGGCGAGATCTGCGGCCGGGGTGTTGGTGACGATCATGGTCGCCGGAGCAGATGACCGGCCAGCCATTGCTTGTGGATCTGTTAGGGTTTTGCAGAGAGCGACGATGGTAGCTTCGGCTTGAAGGAATTGAAACGGAGCTTTCTCTGGAACTGGAAAGAGACGATGAAATGTGGAGTAAACAGAGAAAATGATGGTTGATTTATTTATTTATTTATTTATTTCAGTTTTTCCATTTTAATTATATTTTCCAAGAATAGTTACAGAGAAAATGTGGAGTAAACAGATAAAATGTGGAGTAATAAGGAATTTAATTCTATTATTTATTTATTTTATTTTATTTTTATTTATTAATTTATAATGTCAAGTTTTATTTTCACACCTTTGTTTCTTTTTCATTGCAAGGTTAATATTTTCTAAATTGGACATATTCTTTTAATTATTTATAATAGTTAGAAAAAAATGTTTTATTTTGGTACATAAGTATCCATTTTGTTCTTAATTAATATTCAATTTCATTTCTTGACATTCTTCTTTTTTACGGACATTTCTTGACATTCTTGTTATACTTTGATACCCGAATTATTCAGACTTATCAATTCAAAACAAATAGCAATAATTTATTTAAGAGCTAAATTAAAACACAAATTAAATAAAGAACTAGTCGAGAACAAAATAAATAAATAAATAAAATATCAAAATACTGAAAATACTCAAATAGAGCATTTTTATTTTTCTAATAATTATTTTCATTCTAATTAGTACCACATTTTTCGATCACAAAAGTTACACTAACATGAAAATTAATTTATTTAAAAAAAACATGAAAATTAATTAATAAATAACAGTTACTAAATTTTTTTATTTAGATAAACAGAAAAATTACAGTTAGTGCTGATTTTGCGTGAACACTACAGAGTCAGTCACGGAACAATCGCGAAGAACAGAATTATTTTGACATGGAAGATCCGAAGCTTCGTGTTGTTGCTGTCTGCTGGTTCTTATCCCCTCAAGCTCCGCCAAATCTGTAACTGTATATACATCGCATGACGTCGCTTTGGCTCTCTCTGGTTCCGCTTCTGGCTCTGTGTGTGCTGTGGTTTGGATCAGAATGACAGAGATCAGAGGAGTGAAGCTTCCATGACTGAGCTCACAATGAAGCTGAGGACGGAGGAAAAGAAGAAGAAGGCTACGACAACAGGTATCGTTTTTTTATAAAAAAAAAAAAAATCTCTGGACATTGCTGTTGCGATTGAGTGGATTGAAACTTGGAGAGTTTTACGCTGCATTTTGATTTATTTTTGCTGTTTTAATATCATTTTTTACGTGTTGTGATGGATGTTATGATGAATTTGTTTGAATTCGAACGAGGTTTGTGTATGAAATCTGGAATTGCTGGTTTCTAGTTTAGAATTTGAATTAGGAGGAGGAGGCTGCGGTTGTTGCTGCGAGGAACATTTTTTATATTTTATAAATCTATATATTTCTGAATGAATCAGTTTCATTTTAAGTTTTGGTGTTTCATAGATTCTGGAAAAAATTGATGCAATTGTATGTATGAGTGGAAAGGAACTTGGAGAATTTCTTGAGTCATTTTGATTTTTTTCTGTTTTGTTAACCGTTTTATCAAATGAACCAGTTTGATTTTTGGTTTTGGTGTTTTGTAGATCTCTGGAAATTTCTGTTGTACAAGTGGAGAGAAACTTGGAGAATTTTATGAGGCATTTTGATTTTTGTTATTATTAATTTTTGTTGTGTTTTCAATTTTTATGTATTGAGTGATGGAAATATGGTGAATTTTTTTTTATTCGAACAAGGATGAGTTTGTGTTGGGATAGAAATCAAGCTTTTATGCTTTGCTTGCAAGCAGTGAAATCTGGATTTTTTGGTTTCTACTTAGCTTGTTAGTAGTGATATAGTTTTGAATTAATCAATTTGTTTTTTGTTTTGTTTTGTAGATCTCTGGAAATTTCTGTTGAAATTGTGTGTATGAGTGGAGAGAAACTTGGAGAATTTTATGGGGCATTGTGATTTTTAGTTGTAATGTCAAATTTTAGGTTTTGTGATGGAAATTATGGTGAATTGTTTTGGTGTTTTATAGAAATCTGGACATTTCTGTTGCAATTTTCTGTTTGATTGGAGAGAAATTTGGAGGGTTTTATGCAGCATTTTGATTTTTTTTGTTGTGATTTCAAATTTTATGTATTGTGATGGAAATTATGGTAAATTCTTTGAAGTTGGATGTGGATGAGTGTCGTGAAACAAGTCAAGCTTTTATGCTTTGCTTTAAGTAGTAAAATCTGGAATTTTTGGTTTCTACTTTAGAATTTAAATTAGGAAGAGAAGAAGGCTACGAGGACGAGTACAGGATGACACTTGACTGTTTCAGTAATTTATTTCTCTCGGTGAAGTAAATCAAACCAATCATGCTTCACCATTCTGTCACCTCCAATAATTATGATCAGTTAGGGAGTTTTTTTGTTCTTTCATGTCATGTTTATATATTTGCGGATATAGATATTAGATACTATAGGTTGTGACTTGTGACGTTGTCTTTTATTTGTTTTGGTGGAAATCTGAACTCTTTTTTGTTCCGATATTTTGTCTTATGCACTTGTAGCTGAAGCCTCCAGCAAATTGAGTTACTGATTAAATCTGATGAAGTTCCGTGGACCGGCTTCCACTGAGAAAAAGTTATGCATACTTCGGTCTCGTTAAGAGATTTTGTTGTATTGTATGAATAACGATGAAAGGAGGAAACCATTGTAGTCTGAGGGTGAAGCAGCTTTCCCTCACTCTGATTTTTTTTATCGTTACGGCCATATTCCTTCTGACACATGAGAGAAATCCTGTTCGTGATTCTCTGCTATTGGCGCAATATTGGTATACATCGCCAGGTTTGTTTCTCAAACCATACATAGATGTTCAGACGTGATGTATTCGAATCGATGTTAATAACTAGACAGAGTGACAGACACTGATTGATTTCTTGTGATGTGGTTCAGACATACTTTTGGATGCCCAAAATAATTCCTCATTTTCTGTGGAACCAAAAAGGCACAAGGAAGAATACTCACAATCAAGCATAACTGAAGAAACAAAAACACTAAAATTCGGTGGTGCACCAATGAATTCAGCCGTCACATCCTCTGTGGAAAGTCAAGGTGGCAGACCAGCGAATACAGTCAGAGCATCCTCTCCTGAAAGTAAAGGTGGTGCTGTGAATATTGCGCCTTCTTCCAAAACGGAAGGTAATGTCTGTAACCATGGTTTCTCCTTTCAATCTACGGACTCTTATATCGCAATTACAAAGTACTACCTCTGTTTATGAATAAGTTCCATTAAGAAATTGTGTGAAATGATCCAACTAACCTTATATATAAGTTTGTATACTCATTAGAACTCTCACTCCTGTTAAGTACAGTAGTATTCAGTTACTAGGGAATGATGAAAAGGATATAATTGAAAAGTATGGTGCATTTTTCCTTTGGAATTGTAGAATGACATTTATTTTGGAATGAATTTTCAAAAACGACACTTATTCAGGAACGGAACTAGTATTCATCTTTAATTCATTGTTGCTGGAATGCTAGTCATAAGTTTGGTATTTCAGTGGTGAAACAACTTGCAAACTCTGACAGCAACTCAGTGAAATACTGAAATGTATAGTATTGAATTTTTCTTTCTTAGGATTCCTTTTTCTTTTCCCGACATGATCAGCCTTTTTTATGTCCATTTTACGATAAAAATGCCGCTTATCATGGTTTGTTTCATTTCTTTATGTTGTTTCTCACCTGGGCAGTCTGTAACTACGCCAAGGGTAGATGGGTTGCAGACAGCAGAAGGCCACTTTATTCTGGATATGCATGTAAGCAGTGGTTATCAGTAATGTGGGCATGTAGAATGACCCCACGTAAAGATTTTTCTTACGAAAAGTATCGATGGCGGCCAAAAAATTGTGATGTGCCAGAGTTTGATGAGTCTGCATTTTTGAGAAAGTAGGTTCCCACTTTTCTACCCATATTTATATTTTTCGAAGTTTCATTCTTATCTTGTCCAATTTTATGAACTACAAAAAATTCCAAGTTCTTGTTGCAACTCTACTTAATCTTCTGTCATTCAATAAGTTGAAGTTTTCACATTATAGATGTTTCAAGCATTGTACATGCAGCATATGTTTGCATCCTTATACCATTCTAGTCTCAAAATGAGTGTTCTTTTTCCTTTCTAGGAAGTTAGTTATGCATGGATTGTTAATAGTATCCATTGAGTTTGTTTCAACACATGTCCATGGAGATAAAAGAGAATGTACAATACTAACTAACTTCTCCTTCATTATTCTTAAAATAGAAACTAAGACACTCATTTTGGGGTGGTGTGAGTATAATTAATCGACTTTAAAATCTATCAAGGACATAGCGTTCTTGTTTACTTGGAATTAAGTTAGCGTTTTGATTAGAATTTTTGTTCATGAATGGAAATCAAGAATCCCATTGTTCATGGTCAGATTAAGATTTTCTGGTCACGAGAATAGCTCAGAAATGGGAAGGAATCTCATTCTCGTTTCTTATCATCCGAATGTTACCTGAATTCTTTGGTCATACACTGTAATCAGGTATTTGATCATGTTAAGTGTTCTAAATGTGACTGTTTCCAGAATGCAGGACAAAACGATTGCTTTTATTGGCGATTCGTTGGGAAGGCAACAGTTCCAATCTTTGATGTGTATGGCCACAGGCGGAGAATACAATGTTATCGTCCAGGATGTGGGAAAGAAATACGGTCTTGTCAAAGCACCTAAAGCCGTTCGTCCCGAAGGCTGGGCGTATCGGTTCCCAACTACAAACACTACCATTCTATATTACTGGTCCTCGGGCCTTTCCGATTTGGTGCCCCTTAACGACACTGACCCGACCACTGATGTTGCCATGCATTTGGACAGGCCACCAGCTTTCATGAGAAAATTTCTCCATTGTTTCGATGTTTTGGTTCTGAACACCGGGCACCACTGGAACCGAGGGAAGTTTATAGCTAACCGGTGGGTTATGCACATAAATGGGAAGCCTAATGAGGATAAAACTCTTGACGCGATACCAAAAGCCAAGAATTTTACGGTTTATAGTGTGGTCAGGTGGCTCGATTCGCAGCTTCCCTTTCATCCCGGGCTCAAAGCTTTCTTCAGGACTATATCGCCGAGGCATTTCAAGAATGGAGATTGGAACACTGGTGGAAGCTGTGATAATACTACTCCGTTGTCCAGTGGAAGTGAAGTTTCGGAAGATGGATCGAGGGATGCTCTTGTGGAGGGAGCTCTGAAAGGTACGAAAGTAAAGATACTGGATATTACCGCTATTTCGGAACTTAGAGATGATGGGCATGTGTCGCGTTATAGTATTAGGACAACACATAATTCGTCTGATTGCTTACATTGGTGCCTACCTGGCATCCCGGATACTTGGAATGAGCTCCTTATAGCACAAATATAGGACGGCTACATGAATCATTTAGCAAAACTCCGTTGTCTGGTGGAAATGAGGACCATAAATCGAGGGAGCTTTGAAAGGTACGAAGGTATAGGTACTCGATATTACTGTTATTTCGGAACTTAGAGATGAGGGTCATTATTGTGTTAGGGCAACAGAGAATTCATCTGACTGCTTGTATTGGTGCCTACCCGTCATCCCGGATACTTGGAACGAACTTCTTGTAGCATAAGTATAGAACACAAGCAATACTAATCAAGTCATTTCTCAAACAACGTTAAAGACCGGCTACACAAAGTTGTCCAATGAAAATGAAGTTTTGGGAGATGGGTGCTATTGTGGAGGGAGCTCTGAAAGGTACGAAGGTAAAGATATTTAATTTTGGGTCCTATATTGTGTTATAGGTCACGAACAACACTTAACGATTCATTTCAGACAGTTGGGATCAGCTGCATAAAACGTTTAGCAAGCTCTGAAAGGTGCGAAGGTAAAGATACTCGATATAACTACTATTTGAAACTTAGAGATGAGGGTCATGTATCTCGTTATAGTGTTAAGGTTACGTTGGATTCGCTTGATAGCTTGCATTGGTGCCTACCAAGAAACTTGGAGTGGACTCCTCGTAGCACAAATATAGGACACGAACAACACTAATCAAGTCATTTCTCAAACAACGTTGGAATCAGTTTTCCGAAGAAGATTACTCCAAGGAATGTAACTCTTATCTTTGGGCTCAAGTTTCACTTGTCAAGAGTTGTTCATTATTGTATTGTATATAGCATTGAATAGTATTTTATTCAAGAAAATTTTGGATTTTGATGCTTTGAGCAATGTTGTAAGAACTCATTCTATTATGATTTTGCATTCAGGACTAAGAAGGTTAGGAAAACAAGAAATTCCTTCTCAAAACGAGTGTAGTAGGCAAATCACCCGCTATTTCCATCTTGAAGAGCATGGCTCTCTCGAAGAGCACATAACTATAGTAAAGATCGTTTATGTACACAACTTTACTTTACTCACAGAAAGAGGTTTTTAAATGTCTACATCACATGTCAACAAACTTACCGTCGCATCAAGTCTCGCTCTTGCCCATTCAACACAAGATGCATATGCTGCTTCTTGTACATTAGAGGAGCTTGAGGAACCTTCCAAGCCTTAACATCAATCTCTTATGTACTTTAACATCTCTAATCAATTATAGGCCTTACTCTCCAAATATTAGGCCATCCACTGTGGTATGCAAAACAATATAACCAAAGAAGAAAGGTCTAGCATGAGTGACTGAATCACAACAAAATGTGTTAAATAAAGAGTAAAAAAGAGTTGCTTACTTGCTTCCCATATTCAAGAGAATCAAAGCAACTTCATGAACACACACACAGCACATCTATGTAGTCAAGCAAAGAAATGATTCACTACTTGAACAGTTAACAAAATTTGTCGCAAAAGGCTTGGATTAATACCATACTTGTGAAATTGACACAAACACAATCCAACACATTTCACACTATCCAAACACACCAATTTTTTGTGTAGTGCCGTTTTACGACACGAACTGCCACCTCTGACTCCAATATGTGACATCAAATTATGCTATTCCTCCTCAACTCCCACATCAATGAACACTCCTTCAAAATCCAATAACTATTTATGAGTTGCAAACACACATAAAGATGCAGAGGCTAATTTTACAGATATGCTACTAAAAGGAGACTGAACAAAGAAATCATAACTAAGGCAACATAACTTGTGCCACATCAATTAGATTAAATGGTATGTTTTGCATTGTAAAGTTCACACACTACTCTAAAGTCAAATACCAGTCTCCATTTTCGGTCTTTCACCTCGATAGGCATCCAACAAACTCGGGTTCTGATGCAAATTCTCAAAAGCTTCATTCTTGACTAGCTCCCAAACAAGCTTCACATCCCCTTTTCAAGTAGTTTCATTTGTTATTCTTTCACCTTTGTAGACTTCCAACAAACTTGGTACTTGCTGCAAATGCTTGTACACATAATCCTTCAAGAAATGCTCCTCAGTCTTGACTAGTGCACAAAGAAGCTTCGCGTCCCCCTCTCCAAGCAGCTTCTTTGACAAGAGAAGCTTCAACACATTGTACCTAGGACGTAACCTTTTATCAATAGAATATCCGAGTAAATCAGGGCGAGAACCTATAGTTTTGGGGTTCAACTTCATAGTGTTCACGAGGTACTCAAACGAGCTCCTGAGTCTTTCTTCAGAATAATCAAGACGATGCGGGTGGCGCCTAAGCAAGGACAAAACATCCTCTTCTGAAAACCCGAAACTCTCAAACAATCTCACTTTCTTTTCCCACATCGGGGAATTTGCAACCACCAACACAGCATTCACAAACTTGGGCGAAGCCGGGTCAATGCCCAAATTTTTGACAATGTCAACAGCACGACCCATTCCATCAGCTTTTTGCAATATGTCTAGTTTCCTGCGAACAATGTGCTTGAATAAATTGTCAACAGCTACACCTTCTCTTATAAAGAGATCTACAAAGGGTGTCCAATGATTCTTAGTTAAAAGAAATGGGCAGGCCATCAAAGCCGCTTTGGCTCTCTCATTGCTTCCAAGAGAGTATCTCAGAGATTCAAAATTTGGTTTGATCCGAGAGTTCAATCCGAACATCAGAATATCAGGGTTCATGACAATCAGATCACCAAGAACGGAACCTGAAAAGCCAATTTCAACAAGATATTCCATTTTGGGTCTGAAATTCTTATCGCCATCGTAATCGTGCAGCACTCGAGGGCGTTTCCTGATGATTTCTGCTACATGAGTTGCATCGAGTCCGTACGATTTAAAGAGATTTAGTACAGAATTAGACCTGTGGGTGTTGGTTTTGTTCAGTTTCTGATCGAGCTGCGGAGAGGCTGCAATGGCAGATTGCAGCTGAAGCCCACGTGAGTTCACCAGGTACTTGACAGTGAACGACGATGATGGAGATGGTAACTGAGATGTAGAAACTGAGCTCGAGGCACGATTTTTAATGAGAGTGGCCAATCTTTCCAAATTGGGCATCTTCTTTGTCGTTCTTTCAGCACGGTACACTTCCAACAAATTCGGGATTTTGTCCAAATGCTTATAGACATAATCCTCTAAGAAACGTTTCTCAGTCTTGTGTAGCGCTTCAACAAGCTTGGCATCCCCCTCTCCAAGCAGCTTCTTCGACAAACAAAGCTCCAACACATTATATCTTGGACGAACCCTTTTATCAATATCAAACCCGAGCAAGTAGGTGTAAGAACTTATAGTACTTGGACTCAACTTCATAGTGTGCACAAAGAACTCAAACGAGCTCCTGAGTTTCTCCTCCGAATACTTAAAACAATTCGGGTCACGCCTGAGTTTGGACAAAATCTCATCTTTCGACAGCCCAAAACTCTTGAACACTTTCACTTTCTTTACCCAAAGCGGGTAGTTTGCGACCGCCAAGACCGCATTCAAGAACTTGGGCAATGCCGGGTCAATGCCCAATTTTTTGACAAACTTAACAGCTCTAACCATTTCATCACCATTTCGCATTATAGTTATTCTATTGGGACCGATGCGATTGACTAAAGTGTCAACATTTACACCTTCTCTAACTAAGAGATCAATATTGGGTTTCCAATCACTATGGTTATGAGTTAAAAGCCATGGACAAGCCACCAAAGCAGCTTTGGCTCTCTCATGGCTTCCAAGAGAGTCCCTCAGATGTTCAAAGGTTGGTTTGATCTTAGAATCCATTCCGGAACCCAGAATTCGAGGGTTCCTGGTAATCATGTCGTGAAGATCAGGACCTGAAAAGCCCATTTCAACAAGAGACTCCATTTTGGGTCTGAGAGTTCGATCGCAATCGAACTCGAAAATCACTCTTTGGCGTTTCCTGATGATTTCCTCTATATGGGCTCTCTCAAATCCGTAAGATTTCAAGAGATTGAGTACAGAATTGAACCTGCGCATTTTGGATGGTTTCAGCAGGTCGAGCTTCTTCGAGCTTTCTATGGCGGATTGTTGAGGAAACCCACAGTAGTGCACCAGGTACTTGACAGTGAACGACGATGAAAACGATAGCTGAGGTGTAGAGACTGAGCTCGAGGCAGGTTTTTGAATCGGAACCAGATGGCTTGGGACGACGAAAGTAGCCATTGTTGGATAAATGGAGTGTGTGGATGATGCTAAGAGCTCAGAGAAGAAGATAG
Source organism: Pelargonium nanum (assembly GCA_036897485.1). Lineage (NCBI taxonomy): Eukaryota > Viridiplantae > Streptophyta > Magnoliopsida > Geraniales > Geraniaceae > Pelargonium > Pelargonium nanum. The sequence goes on from JAYMTF010000259.1 coordinate 24,980, forward strand.
GGGTTTTGGTATTTATACAGTTCATGGGGACGACTAAACGGTCAAAACACGCATCTTTACCTGAAAAGTCGTGAGTTCAAGTCCAGTTGAAAACATTTGTATCCGTGTTTGTGTTAAAGAACCTAATGCGATTAATAATCATGTCGTGTTTGTGTTGAGTACGTCAAACATGCACCGAGGACACAATAACACAATTATAGTACACCTTCTGGCTCATAATGAGTCATCTTTTTTTACTTTCAAAAAGATACTATTGACAATTCATGCATAACTAATTTTTTTTAAAAGTCAGGTATAAATGACACTCATTTTTAGACGGGCTAAGTATTAGTTAATCATTTATTAACATCTTCTTCATCTCTTCTAACGTGTTTCGATCTCATCTTATCTTCTCCATCTCTTCTCTTTTTTTTTTCCGAAGAAGCTAATTAAGAAAAATGCAGCTCGGTGGAGAATGACTCCAAACTGAGTATTCAAACACATAACCCGATAGACTAATTAACTCATGGGCCATCTTGTTCGCGGAGCTGGGCACAAAATGAAAAACTACGCTATATAAAAAAGCTTGTGAGCGCCAAACAATCATCCAATAATGAGCCAGCTCTACTCCTATCTGAAGGGTCATCCGAAAGCCGAGAAACCACGTATTGCGCATCAGACACCACAATAATCGTGCTCCAACCATAGCCCGAAGCCCAGAGAGAAGCCTCCCGTGTCGCCCATGCCTCACCTTCTCCCGGATCGATAGTCGCATACAAAGCCCGTCACCCAGGTCCCAAGAAGTGGCCCGACACATAACTCGACTCAAACTCTACACGAGCTATATTTTAGACATCTTAGAAAAACTACAGAGAATTATAGAGACTTGTAAGCTTTACTGCACTAGATGACCTATCATTGTAATCCACATTCTCTTATACTTAAACAACTACTAATCAACCAGAAGCCTTACTCTCTAAAGATTATGCATACACACAAAAATACATCAAAAACGAGTAACCAAATCCAAATCTGTCTAGCAACTCTGGGTCACGTTTAAGGGATCGGGTTTGGGTTAGATACACCAAAAACCCTTCAAGACAAATACATAAACACAAACGCTCAGTTCCAACAAATATATAACGAGAATACACAAAATAAGTACTCTGATTTCACAAAAACAAATACAAAGATGCATAGGTTGATTGTTCTATAGAAATGCTACTAAAAGAAGATTGAGTACAGAAATATGCAACAAGACAACACAATTTGCAACATAACAATTAGATTATTGGTATGTTTTGTATAGTAAAGTTCACACAAACTACTCTAAACTCTAAAGTCAAATACCGGTATCCTTTGTCGGGCTTTCACCTTGGTAGGCTTCCAACAAACTCGGTACTTGTTGCAAATGCTTGTACACGTATTCCTTCAAGAAAACCTCTTCAGTCTTGACTAGTGCACTAACAAGCTTCGCGTCCCCCTCTCCAAGCAGCTTCTTTGACAACAGAAGCTTCACCACATTGTACCTTGGACGAACTCTTTTATCAATAGAATATCCGAGTAAATCAGGGCGAGAACCTATAGTTTTGGGGTTCAACTTCATAGTGTTCACGAGGAACTCAAACGAGCTCCTGAGTCTCGTCTCAGAATAATCAAAACGATGCGGGTGGCGCCTAAGCATGGACAAAATATCATCTTCTGAAAACCCGAAACTCTCAAACAATCTCACTTTCTTTTCCCAATTCGAGTAATATGCTACCGCCAAGACAGCAATCAAAAACTTGGGCGAAGCCGGGTCAATGCCCAGTTTCTTCACTATATTAACAGCTCGAACCATATCATCAACATTTTGGGATATGGCTATTTTCCGGCGACGAAGTAGCTTGACTATCATGTCAACATCTACACCTTCTCTAATTAAGATATCTATATTGGATTTCCAATTAATCTGAGTTAACAGAAATGGGCAGGCCATTAAAGCTGCTCTGGCTCTCTCATTGCTTCCAAGAGAGTCGCTCAGAGATTCAAACCTTGGTTTGATCCGAGAATTCAATCCGATAAACAGAATATCAGGGTTCACGGCAATCAGATCGCCGAGAACGGAACCTGAAAAGCCAATTTCAGATAGAAACTCCAATTTGGGCCTGAGATACTTGTCGCAATCGAAATCGTACAGCACTCGGGGGCGTTTGCTTACGATTTCTGCGACCTGAGTTCCATCGAGTCCGTACGATTTGAAGAGATTTAGTACAGAATCAGACCTGTGGATGTTGGTTTCGTTCAGTTTCTGATCGAGCTGCTGAGAGGTTGCTATGGCGGATTGGAGAAGAAGCCCGCATGAGTTCACCAGGTACTTGACAGTGAACGACAACGACGACGAAGATGTAGAAACTGAGCTCGACGCTCGGTTTTGAACCGGAACGAGATGGCTTGTGACGACCAAAGCAGCCATTGTTGAGCTCAAATGTGTGGTTTTTGAGAAATGGAGTGTGGATGGTGCTGAGAGCTCAGTGAAAAGGATAAGAGTATTTTCTATATATATAGAGAGAAACGGGAGCCTAATCCAATTAATTTTTGGCTTAAGCTAAGCCATTAATGAGGTGGTGACACCTCATTAAAATACTTGGATCCGGGCGGGTCGCTCCGCTCCCACCAATTTACTTGGGTGGGTATAAGTGAAAAGTAATGAAGTGTCATCACCTCATTGGCTTGGCTTAGTATTCCATTTACTATATATATATATATATATAGTAGGTAAAAGATTCAATTTGCTGACACGTCGTCACGCCATGTCAATTACAACGTACATTTGTGCATGTCATATCAGATAAAATGTTGTGTTACGGTTAAAACAGTGTCATTTTAACTATGAATAATGAAAACATGAAACAACGTGATAATGCATATGTGAATTATGTTTCCTACGTGGCATCACATCTATATACCAGCTACAACCGGTTGACTGAGTCGAATTAATAAGAAAATTATTTACAATGACTTAAGCAAGGTAGAATACTAATTGGGACTAAAACTATCATCTAACACTTTGTTATTTATATGTCCCTTTCATCAAAACCCTAAATAACCTCACATTTGAACTCAACAATGGCTAATTTCGCCTTCAAAAGCTTCCGCTTTTGCTCGGTTCCTTCTTCATTGACGTCTGGTTGACTCATGCGGACTTCAGCAACAATCCGCTGTACCAACCTCTCGGAAGCTCTATAAGGACCTGGACGAAACCAAAATCCACAGGAAGCAAGTGCCCAAACCACAAGTGGACCATGAAGTGCACCCCACCTTGCCAACGAACATAAAACTTCACAAACAAATCACAAACAACATTTTAAGTATAAAACTAGTGACTTGATTCTGTCTTGCAACTCTGACTCAGTAAGCTTCAAATTCGCTAGAGCAAGTTTGGGTTAGACGCATCCTAAAGCCTTCGAGGCAAATATATAAAAACAAACGAGCTGAAAACCGTCACAAGGATGCATAGGTATAGATACATCATAAACCCTTCAAGGCTTAAAACCAAGCAAAATCTAGCCGTCAAGTTGCAAATGCAGTTTGGAGTCAACTTTAGTTTATACGAGCTGAAAACAGTCACAAAGATGCATAGGCATAATAGCTACATCCTACTAAACCATACGAGGCTTAAAACCAAACAAAATCTAGCAGTCGAGTTTCAAATGCAGTTTGGAGTCAACTTTACTTTGTACGAGCTGAAAACAGTCACAACGATGCAGAGGTCAATTTTATAGAAATGCTACTAAAAGGAGATTTGAGTAAAGAAACAGAGACCAAGAGAACATAACTTGCAACATAGAAATTAGATAATTGTAGGCATTGCATTGTAAAGTTCACACATACTACTCACAAGTTACAAGTCAAATACCAGTCCTCTTTGTCGGGGTTTCACCTCAACAAATTTGGGATTTGAAGCAAATGCTCGTCCAAAAACTTCTCCGAGTAAAACATCAACAAGCTTTGAGTCCCCCTCTCTTCAAGCAGTTTCCTTTGTCGTTGTTTCACCACGGTACACATCCAGCAAATTAGGGACTCGGTGCAAATGCTTATAGACATAATCCTTCAAAAACAGTTCCTCAGTCTTGACTAGCGCTCGAGCTAGCTTCGCGTCCCCCTCTCCAAGTAGCTTCAGTGACCAGAGAAGCTTCACCACATTACACCTAGGACGAACCCTTTTATCAATACCATAAGAGAGTAAAACGGGGCGAGAACTTATAGTCTTCGGACTCATATTCATAGTGTTGACGAGAAACTCAAATGAGCGCCTGAGTCTCTTCTCAGAATAATCAAAACAATTTGGCCGGAGCCTAAGAATGGACATAATCTCCCCCTCCGACAGCCCAAAATCCGAAAACACCTTCACTTTCTTTTCCCAAAGCGGGAAATTCGCAACCACCAAGACTGCATTCAGAAACTTGTCCGTAGCCGGGTTAATCCCCACTTTTCTTACAATTTCAATAGCACGAACCATTTCATCAACATTTCTCTTTATAGCCATTTTCCTATTAGCAATGAGCTTGAACAGAGTGTCAACAGCTACACCTTCTCTTAACAAGAAATCAACATTGGGTTTCCAATAATCCTCAGTTAAAAGCCATGGACAAACCATCAAAGCAGCTCTAGCTCTCTCATTGGTTCCAACAGAGTCAATCAGAGATTCAAACCGCGATTTCAGCTTCGAATTCAATCCGACAAACAAAATGTTAGGGTTCATAACTATCAGATCGTGAAGATCAGAACCTGAAATGCCCATTTCAACAAGATACTCCATTTTGGGTCTGAGAAATTTACCAGATCTAAAATGGGTAAGCATATCTGGGCGTTTCCTGATGATTTCTACTATATGGGTTCTCTCAAAACCGTAACTTTCCAAGAGATTAAGTACAGAATCAGACCTGTGGATGTTGTTTTCGTTCAGTTTCTTCTTGTCGAGCTTCCGAGAGGCTGCTATGGCGGATTGCAGCTGAAGCCCACACGAGTCCACCAGGTATTTCACAGTGAACGACGAAGATGAAGATGGTAACTGAGATGTAGAAACTGAGCTCGAGGCACGAATTTGAATCGGAACGAGACGGCTTATGACGACCAAAGCAGCCATTTTTGAACTCAAATGTATGGTTCTGAGAAATGGAGTGTGGTTGATTCTGAGAGCTCAGTGAAGAAGAAGAAGATAAGGGTTTTGTGAAGTTGGTATTTTTAAAAATCAGAAGGAATGAGCAAGAGAGGGTTTGTATGAAATACCCATATTGCCCTCAACATCTCCAGTTGAAAAAGAGTTTTTTTTTTCTCTGGCCACACACCACCGGAGCTCCCAGCAATCGCAACCGCACACGGCGGCTCAGTCCACCATATCCATGGAGCTTCAATCGTTACCTTGTTCTTCATCTTTCACAGGTACTGAACTCACGAAACAATCACTCTCTCAATAGCTTTTATTTATTTATTTATTACGAAATTGAGCTATATTTTTTTTGGAATCAACGAGACCCATTTGCGATTATGTGTTAGGGTTCGCGTGGAAGCTCCATAGAAGAATCAACTTAAGGTCTGGAAGAAGAAGTAGAAGCTTATCGGAAGCTTCAATTTTTTGTTCGAGTGGTGTGGAGAGGAACTTGAATTTGCCGTCTAAATCAGAATTAGCTGATGCTCGTGTGATTTACAGTGTAGCTCCTGCAATGGGTCATAACCAGGTTTGTTGGTTGAGCTCATTTACATGGTTATTTTTTATGCATACTTTCTTGTATATTTGAGGTTTGGTTTGTTGATCTCAGCTTGGTTCTAGGTTGGTAGTAAAATGTTGAGGTGACAATTCGGGCCTCAACACGCCACACAACACGAAATAAGCATGTTTGAGTTCTTATAATCGGGCTGTGTTCATGTTGAAGTACCCAACATTATTTAATAATTGTGTCGTGTTCGTGTTGAGCACCAGAATCATAGTTATGTTAAATTTGTGATATTTCATTGTGTTGGGGAATATTGTGCCAAACATGTTGGTCTTGTCATGCAAAATGTATTAGGTCGTGCCGTGTCGACCCTCCTCATTTAGGTACACGTGTCGTGCTTGTGTTACATGTTTATAAACGTGTCATGTTCAATATTTGAGCACCATTATTAGCGGGACTTAACCGAACCAAAAATGAAAAATGAATACGTTCATTGTTTAGTATTCTAGTTTATGATTATGTTTTAGTTCTTTATATGCTCGTCGTTGGACATTGAAAAGTGAAAACTAGTGAAGATATGAGATGACTTTAATTCCTATAGTTACTTCATTGCTTCCTAAATACTTGATGTTCGAACCTTTAAATCATTGCAGTCTTGATTTTTTCCTGCTAACAGGAGTCACATCCAGAATCTCATTTTAGAGTTCCTGCAATTGTGACTGCTCTTGATAATATGGAGCTCACTTCAAAGGTATCACATAAGCTATAATATGACTTTCAATCTATTATTTATTGCCTGATATTGATAATGTCTGACGTTTTGCGCTGTTTTCTTTTTACATATAAAAGATCATACGAGTTTTGAGAGCATTGTACAAATTCAAAGTCGCTAGTAAATGCAGGAAAGGTTTTAGGAGCATATTTGAGTTCATTGAGATGAATCTTGTAATAAAAAGTTTCTTGTTTTACTGAATTGTGAAGTTTTATGTATAATCTTAGTATCTTACCTCTACCATTGTGGAGAGATTGTTTGCGTGACTCTAACATGTGACCTTAGTTTCACGAGGCAACAACCTTACCGTTGCACCAAGAATCACCATCTAGCTAATGACCTTCAAATATACAGCTAAATTATATGGTTTCCCCATTATATACATTTTAGCATTTTTCTTTAACTATCTCCTCAATAATATTTAAGTACATTGGTGCTGTAAAGCTCAATCTGTTTTAATCGTGAACAAACCAATGTACTGACTGATGATGAAAGGTTAAATTCTCTTACTCTGTTTCTGGATTACATTTTGCAGTTCCGTGGCTCTGAGATCATTGAACTTCAGAATTTCAAGCCTGCTTCCATAGATGACATTGCTAGTGTCCATACGAGATCTTATGTATCTGGCCTCGAGAAGGTAGCTATTCAAGTTTCTAGTCTATTACTTGTATAGGATTGGTTTTGAACACAAAATTGATACAGTATCTCAAGAGTAGTAAGTAAGATTAGCACACTTTTATTTGCATAGCAAATTTTACATTTAAAGATTGATAGCAGACAGTAACGTTACTTAAAGTTTGCATTTTACAGGTAGGAATAATGTATTAATATTAAACATATACCTGTGTATATTATTATACTTTCTTGGACGGTATTGTTTATAAGCTGGTAAGATCAAGACTTCCCAAGGCCACGCTTATCACCCAGACACTATGCTTTTTTGGATTGATGAAGTTCTATATAATTGGACCTGTCTGAAAAATGTTTTCCTAAGAAGTTTTCTTTTCTTTCCCCAGCTCTGTTACCATATTTTTTTTGTTTTTTTTTTTTTCATTTGAAGTTGTTTACAGGCAATGGATAAGGCTTCACAAGAGGGCATTATTTTTGTCGAACGCTCTGGACCTACATATGCAACTGCCACTGTAAGTTCATACTTTCCATTTCAACTTTGCTTTCTTGCACAGAGATTATAGATGTTTCATGTCCAGTCTGTCATAGCAGATTCTAGAATATTATCATATGAAAGAAGTGATTAATGATTGATGATTGTTCAGGGAAGATGAAAAATCAGCTTAATGATTGATAATTCAGTAGTATTTTCTATTGCTTATGATGTTATAAATGATGCAGACATTCCAGGAGTCGTTGATTGCAGCTGGAGCTGGAATTTCTGTAGTTGATGCAGTGGTGATGTCTCAACTCTGCACATTAATTTCCTTACTAGGGCTTAAATGACCTACATGGTATCAAATCTTTATTGACCTAGATGTCAAAAGTTCGAGTCTGGCCGTCAACCTGGTAATTGAAAATATGTTAAAACTCGAGTACAATGCAAGAAGACCTATGCATGAACCACGTGCAAATTGATAATAGGCTTGCATGGGAGAGGGCTTATTAAGGTATAAAATTAATGTTGGGCTTTCAAAAATTAGTTTAAGCTTTTAGTTGAGTTGGTTCTACACCATGCACTACAAATATTTTCATTTTCGGGGGATGGAATTGGGATCATTAACTTTTGAAAATGAGTAATTCCTATGCTCTTTTGTCTGCAAAATTAATAGTTCGCTTTGAAACCAAATCACAATGTGATTATATTTATATATCTCCCAAAACATGTTCTGACTTTTCAGGTTGCAGCATCACAGAACAGCCAGGATCCGCCTACAGGTTTTGCTTTGATAAGACCTCCAGGACATCATGCTATTCCCAAGGGACCTATGGGGTTTTGTGTTTTCGGGAACATAGCCATAGCAGCTCGCCATGCTCAACGGGTTCATGGGTTACAACGTGTGTTTATCATTGATTTCGATGTTCACCATGGAAATGGGACAAACGATGCTTTCTACGAGGATCCTGATATTTTCTTTCTTTCAACTCACCAGGTAAGACACGGTTTTGTGTTTTGATATTAATGTAGTTTTATCTTCCCTGCAACTCAGTTAGAAAGCTTCATTTCCTGATGACTGTCTCTTTATCATTTCCTGATTGACGATCTCTTTATCAACTCAATATTACTTGTTTTGGTCCAGGATGGAAGCTATCCAGGCACCGGTAAATTTGATGAGATAGGTCACGGAGATGGCGAAGGAGCAACACTGAATCTGCCTCTACCAGGCGGCTCGGGTGATACTGCTATGAGAAAGGTTTTTGATGAAGTTATTGTACCATGTGCCCAAAGGTTCAAGCCTGATATAATTCTTGTGTCAGCTGGGTAAGATCTTTTTCTAATCCAATTTCACATGCACTTGATTGCTCACTTAGCTTTACACTGCATAGTGCACTCAAATTTCCATGGATTAAGTGATGAGGTCTAGAGGCAATCATTGAACTTTTAGTAGCATTTGGATTTAAAAATTTGTTTAGGCATGAGATTCTCATTCTTCATGTTTGGATTTTGACATTTGGTCGTGAAAATGGCTTTAGAACGAGAATCTCATTCCCATACCAATTTTTAAGTTCAAACGCTACCTTAGTTTCTTCTGGTTTCTGTTAAGAAAATATTTTGGCTCGACTAATTTTTTTTCCTTCTTAACCGACAAAAAATACGAAGTTTCTCATAGTAATATATGTGACTGAATTTTGTGCAGGTACGATGGTCATGTATTGGATCCACTAGCCAGTTTACAATTCACAACCGGAACATACTACATGCTCGCATCTTATATCAAACAACTTGCCAAGGATCTATGCAGAGGTCGCTGCGTGTTTTTCTTGGAAGGAGGATATAACCTTAAATCTCTATCGTATTCAGTAGCAGACTCATTTCGTGCTTTTCTTGGGGAACCGAGCTTGGCGTCTGAGTTTGATGAACCGTCCATTTTGTATGAAGAACCATCAGCTAAGGTTTTGCAAGCAATTCAGAGAGTGAAACAGATACATTCCCTGTGAGATCCTCAAACCTTCTTACCTTTCTGTATATCTATACACAGAACATAAAATTGTTTTGCGTATTTTCTTTGTTTAGTACTGAAACTTGACATGCATGTTCATATTGTCACTTCATGATTAAATATTACTATTTTTATTGTGGTGTACATATGTACATATCAATATGGATGTAAAAACTGTTATGTTTATTGTGATTATCAGAATCTGCAGCAAAAACAGCTATTTTGGTTTTGTTATAAGCTTTCTAGTATAGTTAAACAAACGACCATTTAGAATCACTATTTAGAATCTTTTTCGTGCTTACGAGTTAGGTGTAAGTGCACATGTTTTGTATTCGTGAAATTTGTAATGATTTTATTGAAAGTAGTGGCAATGAGTTGTGCTAATCTCTTCCGAGGATAGCTTCCAGAGGTTCCTTGTCGTTGAAGAAAAGAAAGTAATGACAAAGAGAAGTCTACTCTTTACAGATGATAGCTCAACTTTTTCAAATTAGTTGAGAAAATGTTGCATCTAGCAGCTTTCACATCTATGATGAGCTTGTGGCATGAGCATAGGGTTTTTGTCAACCAACTTGGTGGAACATTATAGTTCCTCCTACATTATTTAAACCGAATCGACCTGTTTGATTGAGGCTCAGTTGATGAATTGATCCGGTTCTTGAGTAACCCAACTCATTATATATTAGATATGTATGACCAGTAAGACCTTCCTTTCTGAATCGAAAAAGACTTCCTCTTGCAGATTATCATTGCTTCTTAGCAGTGTTGACAATTTGAATTTTAGGTCGGTTCTATTTTAGTTTTGGATGAAAAGATTTGAACTGACCTGCTTTGTGTAGTTTTTTAGATGATGAATTTTGCACAGAAAATGTGTGGGTATGTCCCACTCAATCCGCAATTCGACCCGATGCAACCTGAACTCTTAAAATTATGTGGGTTCAGTTTTAAGTGTTTGTAGGTTCAGATCCAAAATTGTCAGCTCAGCTTATGATAAAGATGTTTGGTAATGGGAAAGTGTTGATTGGGTAACTTTGTTTCTCTCTCTTTGTTTGGTATGCAAAAAGATAAGGACAAGACAAGCATATACATATTGTGGAGAGTTATTGTACTTGATGATGACAAGAAACTAGTGATTGAAGAACAGACTGGGGATAGAGACACTACTGCATTTAAGGTTATGATAATGATGCTTGATCCCACCTTTTAGAGCCATATAATCAAGCTTAGTGGGTCATATTTCAGTCATGAGTCACATTAGTGAATAGTCTATAACTTTTTATTGGTTTTAGTTTCATTACATATCGATTTTTACATCTAAGTGTAATGTTTATATATATATGTGTGTGTGTGTGTGTCAGAGAGAGTCAATAAGCACCACAACTAACTTGATCCATACAAAACATGCAAAGTCCTGCACTATAACCTTACTTCCATAGCACCAATAGTCTTTTTAGAGTGATGGGAGAAGAAAACTTCACTCTCCCACCAGGGTTCCAATTCCGGCCAACCGACGAAGAGCTGGTGCTTCACTTTCTCTATCACAAGGCCTCGGATTCACTATGCTATCCCAACATCATTCCTGATCTTGATTTCCATCAGCATAATCCTTGGGAGCTTAATGGTATGTGATCTTTCAATCTAGTTTTTATGTCTTTTTTTGAGTATGTGAAGTCTGATGTGTTGCCTTGACGGATCATTGACTGCATTGTTGGTGCAAGTCCGAGGTTATCGTTCTTGTGTGTTTGATATGTTCTTGTTTTGATTAGTTCTTCCTGTGAATCGTTCCAACACTCTCAACTTCAGTTCATCTACTTTCTCTCTCTAATGTGCATATATTTAAGATCTGACTATTTGTGTTAACGTGTCGTGCTGAAAGCTGAGCATATTGTTGGGTTGTTAACAGGTAAGGCACTGTCAAGTGGGAACCAATGGTACTTCTTTAGCAGGATGACAGAAAACAAAGTTGTGAAGAACGGGTTCTGGAAGCAACTAGACGTTGAAGAACCCGTCTTCCCGATTTCTGGTAAGGAACTAGGAATCAAGAAGTATTTTGTGTTCTACATCAGTGAACATCTGGTTACTGCAAAAACCAATTGGGTCATGATACAGTATAGCCTTTGCAGTATAAGAAGGAACAGAAAATTAGTAAGTGACTCACAACCAAGTTTGTAGCTATACATGAATTGGTAATTCTTCTAGTTTTCATGGTTTTGCTTGGCTTTTTCACTTGTTTGTTTGTTTGTTTTGTCCTATGTTTATAGGACTATACTAAATGGGTTCTATGTCGAGTTTATGAAACGAAAGAGGTTTATCAAGGCGATTTTCAACTAAGCTTCTGCAACGAGGATGATGATGATAGTGGAAGCGATCTTTCGTGTTTGGATGAAATGTTCTTGTTATTGGATGATGATCTTGATGAAATATGTTCAAATTAGGTCAAATATGTTCTTGTATATTACTGAAAATATTGTGAGGTCAGGAGATTGCAGAGAGATTGTTCTCTCTAAGAGTTCCTTGAAATTAACACAAAAATACCTCAGATTGAAGATTATGTTTTGGATTTTAAGAAAAATGTCATTTCACGTGTCCATAATTATCATCAACCGATTTCTAAGTTGCAGAAAGATTTAACCTAAAATTCTTCTACGGAACTGATTTGGAACGATTTTTGTAACTTCTATCCTCAAAACTATCCATTCAATAATTTAATAGATTCAATACATGTATAATGAAAACAATGCCAAACTCTTTTGCAATAACAAGAATCCAAACACACAAGTTCAAGTCATAGTTAGGGTTTCTATGAAAGAACATTTATTTGATAATTTGCACTAATCATCCAAGAAGAATCATAACGACGAAGCTTGCTCATCGAGTGATTCTCTAACGGCTTTCAAGAGTAAAGGCATTAATTTCTGATTAGTAACAATAATACCTGTATCAAGATCGAGATACTTTCCTTTTGAGAAATCCAAAGGGTTACCCGCAGCATCTGAGGCCACGCCTCCAGCTTCTGCGCAAGTTAACACAACAAACCGAGATGTCACAACGAGAAGTGAAAAATGAATGAGCAATCTTGTTTTATAGGAGTTGATTCACTTGGGGGCAATAGTCCTATGTTAGAGGGTGAGCTTCGACTCAACAGTAATGCTGCTGTCTTGTGACTTTGAGGTCACTTGTTCAGAGAAACGGTCTCTCTACAAATGCAAGAGTAAGGTTCCCTAGACCCCACAAAAGTGTGATAATCCTATATTACAAATTCTAGTGTTCAGATAAAAGAACGATAGATAGACGAGATTGCCTTACCGGTCACCACAATGCACCCTGCAGCGTGATCCCATATTTTCTCGCGGTATCCTTTATGAGGAAAGCGAAGGTATATAGCTCCATCACCTTTGGAGAGAGCCCCATACTTCGCCTGGCTATCGATTCTAACTGGTGGTGCTTTGACACCAAGTTTCTGTTCGCAAATTTAGTATTTTAGTCGAAACATTCAAGAAGCAACAATACCTGAAATAATCGCCTATATCACGTGAAAAACATAGTAAGCAAATTTCCCGTACTTTTGCTATAGTGCTAGACAAGTCACGCGATGTGTGTGCTGCTTCAAATGATTCAAAGAACGATGCCTCTTCGGGATTTTCAATAGCACTGACATGTACCTGGAGAGTATTAATACATATCAAATACATGTTTTTATACGTATCTGTGAAAATCTGAATATAAGCACAAACCTTGATAGGTGAAGAAGAACCATTCAGAGGCTGCATGAAAGTTCCTTCGCCAAGTTTGGCAAAGAAAAGACAACCAATTTCATTGTTTGAGCTTTGCTCATTTTTGCTGCTAATTGACGCTAGAGGAAGATTCGGACAAGCTAGGACACCCAATACTACTTTCCCTTCATCGAGCAAAGCTAGCGCTATAGCGTACTGATCTCCCCTTAGAAACCTGTGGAACAGAAGCTTTAGCTAATGAATCACAGTGAGTTCATCTTAAGCAGGTAAAACCAATAAATATCACGACTTCACTATTATTTAACGATGATCTTGATTAGCAAAGCAAGACCAAACAACATGAAGAAAAAAGAAACTTAAAACAACAAGACTAAGACACCCTCGTGACTCGTGAGTATTTACAAGTATGCCACTGCTTGTTGAAGTTCGTATTGTTTACAAAAATGTCACCGCCTCTTGGACTCTCCGTTATGTTTTGCGGCCGTTAAGATCCGAATGACTAAGATTTGAACTCTCTCCTCATGTTTTATGTCATACGATATTAGTTTTTAGGCTCACCCTTTAGTGCCGTCTATAGGATCTAAAACCCAATGCCGGCCATGAGGGCCGCCTTCAGATTTTCCACTGTCAATGGCCCGAACAACTTCTTCTGTCGATAAAGAAGAAACATTATACGATCCATCACTCACAATTGTGTCATTCACGAGTTTTGTTATGCGTTGTAGTGTTTCCTGGGCACCATCCTTGCGAAGATCTCCAGAATCCTACGGAGATCCAATAATCAAATAATCAAATTTTGGGATTCAAATGTCTCTTGCGAGAGCTATAAAAGCTAATGAACTTACCTCCTCGGCCACTAAGGAGAATGGTTCAGAAGTAAGTTCTCTCTCCAGAACAAAACTAACTAGAGCTTGCGAGCCTTCAAATCACAAATGAGCAATGCTATCAGAAAATAGCTAATTGCATTTCCTTTTGTATCATTTCAAATAAATGAACAATGTGTGACAAAGTACTGAGTATATATGTGCACGACATGAATATATGTATAATGGCATCTATTTGACGTGTAAAACTGTAAATGGGAAACGAAACTGAAATTAAATATCTTATATCTATCTATATAGAAAGTTGCAATTCCCGCACGAAAGGTGCACCCTATATTGCACCAATACCGACACACAACATGATTCACAGAGTGATTCGGACATGCAATTCGCCTTTATAAAAAATATATATGACACGATACATAAGGACACGTTAAAATTTTAATTAGTTTTTTTTCTCATATAGTACATATCCATGGCTACAAATATACATGACTAAGAAACAAAATACGATGGAACCATCAGAACACAACTATATAGTATCAGTTTTGCTATAAAAATGTAAGTCAATGCAAAAGGGCAAAAAAACAAAAGATGTTGTACATAATCGAAATGCATGCTTAAAAGAGTTTGATGATTCAAACCATAGTCAGCCACTGTGACGGGACTTTTATCCGATTTTGATTGGACATCCGACTGAACCAATGCCTTTTGCACCTTCTGGAGAAAGAAGACAACAATACATAAAATCAGCTTACGGGAACAAAATGTAACTTTTGAACAAAAGAAGTATAGAAGAAGTTTTCCACTTAGTACTATTTAGCCAATCTATAAAAAGGATAATCACTATCACAGTAATCATAAAAAGGATAATATATTGGAAAATGTGTTGCTTATGGTGCTCCATGTTTAATATCCGATAAGAAAGAATAACAAACGTTAATATCTTTTCTTATTATGATCAACTACTTGATAGAGCATATTATAACAAATAAGAGAGACAAGTGTACTTCACAAGTCAAAGTATGTGCTTCTTTGATTTATTTTTCACTTTTGGCCAGATTGATTTGAAGAACAAACCAAGACTACATAGCAAGATCTTCATGCCGTGTGACCTTGAGGATTGAGTCAAGAAAACAACCTCTCCACAAAAGTAGAGGTAATGTTCCGTACATAAAAAAATAAAAAAACCTCCCCAGACTCCACAATGCTGTGAGCCCTATGCGCTGGGCCACCCTCTTTTTTTCTCATTTTTCTGGGTTTGGTGAGATATTATCAAAAGTGTAACCCACTTCACTGCTTTAGCTAGAGTGGTAGGTTATAATTTCCACTTTTCTGATTTAAAGAGATTTGATCAAACCCACTCCACCACTTTACTTCTTCAGCATGAGTGTTAGGTTGATGACTATAAATTTAATACAATAAGCCACTGGACTTCCGTTATTGAAATTGATATTAGACTCAAGCAAGACTTAAGTGCATAGTTTGTACTCATTTTTTATAATTACATTTACAGGCATTATATCTCTAGTTAGTCAATGATTTTGCATCATGCAAATTCATGTGTCAACCATTTTTCCCGGTTAGTTTAATTAAATTGTCTGCAGATAAAGTATTGATAATTTGGTTAAATCACACACAGCATTAGGTTACGGGAATATTGAGAAATGCGAAATACAAGTACAGATTGTTCATTGGTTCCCATAATCAATAATCAGTCACATAAATCCCAGAATTCAATCACCTCAACAAAATCATCACACTGCCTCCAAACAAGGTAATAAAAAAGCCCCAAAAATTTAACTAACAACACGTAACCTAATGCGATTTTGTGCTATCCCGTGTTCCACCACATTCACAAAGAAACTAAGCAAATGGAAACAAAACAAAACATGGGTTCAGATCAAACAGCTAATTCAACAACTGGGCAACACTCAAACAACGATTATTCATCAAATAACAATAATCAAACAAGCACATATATCCCTGAATCCAATTAGCACACTAAAGTCCCTAACTTTTGATCAATTCACAAGATGAACTAGTACAGAATCACGTTATTAGGTTCTGGGTTGTGCTTAAATTACAGTTTCCACTACATTCACTACGAAACTAAGCAAATGGAGGCAAAACAAAACACGGGATCGGATTCAACAACTGGGTAATGCTCAAATAACAGTAAAACTCATCAATTAATGCTCAAACAACAATAATCAAATCCAACCAACACACTACCACAGTACCACCAAACAAGAAAGACAAAAGTCCCTAACTTTCAGTCAATTCACAACATAAACTAGCACAAAATCGCATTTCTAGGTTCTGGGTTGAGCTTAAAATTATACTTTCCACCACATTCAACTACTCAAATGAAGCTAGAACAAAACATGGGTTCAGATCAAAAAACAAATTCAACAACTGGGCAAAGCTCAAACAACGAAATTTCACAAAAATTAGGATCATTTAAAGAGTACAAACGAGAAATGAGAGTGAAAGAGCAATGCCTGGCAGAGACGAGCAGCGAGTGAAGCGGCTTTCTTGGCGGCTGCGAGCTCCTTATCGTAAGACATTGTAGAAACTACCCTCAGCACTATCACTGTAGATGTTTTGGAGAAGAGAGAAGGAGGCGATTTTGGGCAGTAAGCTGAAATTGACACAAGTTTCAAGCAATTTATTAACATATTGAGCTTTGCTATTTCCTTGTTGAATTTGGTGTGCACTGTGCAGTGAAATTGCCAAATCTCTTGCCCAAAAACTTCATGCTAACTGTTTATTGTGGGCTTTATGAAAGAAAAGTTCCCAATTTGGGCTTAAAGCCCACCATATATATGGGCCCTTAATGAATGCAATTATCATTACAAATGGGCCTATCATGTACTCCATCTTTATAGTGGTAGAACTGTTCGATTAACACGACCTAACGCATTTTGCACAACAGAATCAATATGTTTGACACAACACTATCCAACATGTCTTAACACGTTCGACACATTACTATAATTAATTTACAATTATAGCCTTAAGTGTGTATGTCATAACACGATTAACTAATCGTTTTGTGCATGTTTTTAATACCGAACATAACACTACGTCCCTTAAGCAAGTGGTTGGGAGTTCGAATCTCAGCTCTTGTGAAT